>SJXQ01011440.1:214213-309928 GCA_006408695.1 Aepyceros melampus
CTCCCCATTCTCTCCCCTCTCTCTCTCCCCCACCTTTCTCTCTCCCCTCTCCCCCCCACCTCTCTCTCTCCCCTCTCTTTCCCCCCACCTCTCTCTCCCAGACATACAGAGACAAACACACCTCTCCTAACGAATTTCTACTCACCTGGAGGATTTGAATACTTCATGAGCTTATCTTTCACTAATGTTTGCAAGAAGCTTGAATATTCCTCTACCCCATAAGACCTCATGTCACTGTTCTGTGTTCTCCTTTCCCTCCACGTTCCCTTCATAAAACTTCTCCATTTGAACTTGTGTGATTATTTGACTTTTCCCTGTAAATTGTAATCTCCATGTGAACATTATTTTCTTTTGATTCATCACTACATCTCCAGTTATGGACCCCATCACCTGAAACTAAGTAAATATTAGTTGAGCAAATACATTTGAGACAAAAGCAGGTTCCCAAAGTGTAGAATACATTTAATCATGTTCTCTGATAAACTCCCAATCTAAAGTTGAGGCTCAACTGTTTACTTCTGAGAAAGGCTAAATCTACTTCCAAAAAGGATAGAGATAAAGCCAGTTCCATATTGGATGTGTTGGATTAGACAACTTCGAATTAAGGTGTCACAAGTAGTAACGGAGTTCATTCATTAATTTCCCCAAATAGTGCTTTTCTGTTACCCGCAACCTTTCCTTTCTTCTATTACAAAAAGAGAAATAGAAAAATTTCAGAACAATATAACTTTATTGCACAGATTAAGAAAATGAGGAAAAATCAATTTAACATATTCAATCCCTTGGTAGGGAAGATACCTGGAGAAGGAAATGGCTACCCACTCCAGTACTCTTGCCTGGGAAATCCCATGGACAGGGGAGCCTGGCGGGCTACAGTCCATGTGGCTGCAGAGAGTCAGACACGACTGAGCAACTAACACACCCTTAAAGATTAAGCAAGTGAAGTCACATTTACAGTCAATTTCTCTTGATAAATGACAGTGGAAAAGAAAATGTAGCTTATTCAAATATATAGTTAATAGAAATTAACTTAAAATTTTTCTTCTTTCAAATTCAGGAGGATTATTTCAGAAATTTCAGAGATCACGTTTTATTTTGTTTTGCTAAGAAAAATATTAAAATGTGTTTATATTTTCTGCTCATTCACCAGTTGATATAATTCTGCATGTCTATTGGGTATTGGAAAATTCTTGCAATTAAAAATCTACCTCAGATAACCATAATCTGACTTGTGGAGACTCAAGCTGCTTCTTATGGCAGAAAACAGCAATAGAAACCTGGGATGTGAGCTACGTTCTGTTACCATTCGATTTTGCTCCTTTCTTAGCAAGATGAACTAGAGAGGAATTTCTGTTACTATTTGTTTCAGGCAGTCACCTCATCTCTCTGAGCCACTGTCTCCTCATCTGTATTTTAAGGTTCTGCAAGCCATCATCAGGTTATGAAAATAAAAACCCACTGAAAGCAAAATGATTATTCTAACTCTGCATCTGTGTTAGGGAGGAAATGATAATTATTCGGATTTCTTATTGATTTTCCTTTCTATAAAAGAAAGAGATGTCTATTGTGACAGGGCGTGTGCATCTTTCTACATCTGATTTATTTTATCTCCCCAAGCTTCAACTCTGAGATTCACTCAGATCTAATTTTATCCCCAAGGAACTGCCTTACTTCAGTCTCTGATGAGATCAGATCGGCCCCTGTAGGATCTTTCTCAGTGGAGCGGGAGATAAGTGTACTCCGTTTTCCCCTAGTTAGCCACCTATAGACATTTGGAAAGATTTCAGACTAGGATTCTGATGAATCTGCAGAGAGAAAATTCTACCTTATTTGTAGATTATATTTACATATTGTTCATGACACTGTGGAGAAAACCCTTGGTGTTCTCCATTTCATGGCAATAAATACCTAAATCAATTTTAATAAGATAAATATTAAATATACTTTAAAGAGTATCACTCTATTTTAACCAGTAATAAAAGTCTTCCTTATCTAGATAACTGAATCCCCTTCAGTTCCTTAAACAGTTATGTAAACTAATTCTCCAACATGCCTGTTCCTAAAAGAAGAGGAACTAGACTTTTCTAAATAGGTAAGTCCTGTGTACATTTGTCTCTTCCCTTTACCAAAGAATCTGATCAATTGTGTGGGATCCCTAAGCCAAGAAATTCCAGGTAGTGTGTGGTTTATATTTGTCATCCCTCTATTGTGTGAATACCAGTGTATTGGGGTATGATATAAGCCCAGAAGAAGACTTAATGTTTCTTTTCTAATGAAAAATAGCAAAACACTTCTAGAACAGTAGAAGTGTTAAATTCAGTAGAAGTAGTTATATTCATGTGTTACACTGGATATAGGGGATCTTCTAAATGTAGACTTTTAAGGCTTTAAAACTCTTAAAGTCCTAACATTCATATATTTTTATAGGAAACAAGAAGGTACATCCTTTGAATTTCTGTGTCAGATTCAATACATTTACTTTCAAATAAATGTCTAAATGGGCTTCCCTGGTGACTCAGATGGTAAAGAATCGGCCTGCAATGCAGGAGACCCAGGTTCAGTCCCTGAGTTGGGAAGATCCCCTGGAGAAGAGAGTGGCTACCCACCCCAGTATTCTTGCCTGGAGAGTTCCATGGACAAAGGAGCCTGGTAGGCTATAGTTTATGAGTTCACAAAGAGTCGGACATGACTAAACAGCTAACACTTTCATTTCTCAATTGTCTAGACAACTCTGAGTTCAGAAACAATCCTAAGGGGATGGAGTGAGCTGAAGTTTCATGGGTTTTAAAGTAATTATATGACAAAGGCCATTATCGCCTGGAATGTGTCAACACAACTGTAGTAACATGCAGAGGAGTTTGCCGCTAGTTTGGTTGATATTGTCTTGGATGGTGTTTCTACAGAGAGGCCTCTGCGCTGGCCTACTGTAAAGTTCCCCGGGAGTGAGTTGAAAGCTGCTTTGGGACAATCTTCAAAGGGCAAGTGGAGCTGTCCTTGCTCTTTCCTGTTCTAGCTATGTGAGATTTCGTTTCCGGCTGGGGAAGAAGAAAAGTCTTATTATATGTTGTTTATGGTTCTCTTGCGCAGTCGGCTTCTTTTATTAAACCAGATTCAAGTTGTGACATGCTGTTAATTCAATCACTAATAACCAGCTCGAATTGCAAATCTATGTCAGCAGGTTGGTGTTGATTAAGCTGTAGCCGCCACTAACATACTGTTTTAAATGCTTGATAAGTTCCATTTTCTGCAGTGATAGGCTGCTTGGGTTCCCACTTTTTCACTTTTCTCTCTGAGCCAAAAGAATTGCACACACGTCCCTCTGAGCATCCTCTACGGCTTCTGCTTTCCTCCCCTGCAAGGCGGGCTGGTAACCACTAGAGGGGAGGAGACAGCCGGCTTTATTGAAACCTTCACCATGGAGCCCCACGGTGGAGAGGCTGTCTGCCAAACGGCTGCCAAGAGAAAGGGGGTAGTATATTACTAAGGTTTGCAAAAATAGGCAAAATAGGCTTCTTATAATATGCGAGATATTTGCTTCTAATAAATTAGAACTGACTGCGGAGATGGTTAGAAGGTCAGAGCCTGCTTGCCTGTTAACCCATAGTCCTGAGAATTAGCAAGATGATGTATGAAATCAGAATTAACCCTTATGAAAACAAATGGCTCTCTCCTAAGGCTAGTAGCTAATGCACAGAACATGCTAGGAGAAATAGCCAGGAAGTATGAGGAAAGGAATCAAAGATGATCGGGCTGCTGGGCTGAAAGTGAAAACTCAGCGTATAGCTCATTTTCTGAAGTCTTCTACCATCTGACCCTTCTCCCATCACTTTAAAACTCTGCCTTCTATAGCTAAGAGGGGATAGAGAGGGACATGTGCAGCAAAGTAAAATATTGATATTAGTCAACAAAAGGGGTAGAGAGAGAAACTTCGTTTCACCTTTCTGAATGTTCCAAACTGCAATATCCTAACACAACCTAAATAAGAAAGTCACCCAGAGTTGATGAAGGATACTGCATACCATTTGAACACTACTTTTTAATATTTTTAAAATCCAGATTGACCTTTTAAATCTTTTTTTTCCTTAAAATAAAGAAATATACTTAATTCAGCATTGTTAAAGTGCTCTAATGTGGAACTGGAGGCTGTTCTGTGTACTCTCCTGAGTGTGATTGTACTGAGATCATTCGGTTTCCATTTGGAAAGCCACTGGCAATTACTGGAATACAATGTATCATGCATTTGCTCACAGGATATAAAACGTATATACTAATTCGCAATAAAATGTAACAGCTGTCAGTGCATTTTCTGCTCTGTTACTTCAATAAATTGGAACTCTGACTAGAAAATGGGAATATTGCATTTTTACACACTCTGTAATGTGTTTGCTTTTTTGCAAATACAATTTATTTTTTTCATGACAAAAATTGTGGTTTGTTATTACTGCTAGTGGATAAATATTCCTGTATCAGAATGAATTACATATGGTATCTGTAAAGAAGTAGTAATATTTTCTGCTTTTTATTGTAGCCTGTCTCCAGTAAACAAAATACACTTAACCTACTTCTGTCACATACTGAGTGTGTGTGTGTGTGTGTGTGTGTGTGTGTGTTTCTTTTTTTTTTCATTATAATGTCTGTGTGTAGGGGGTAGGGAGAGGAAATAGAAATTTATTTTTTACCCTACCTTCTCAGGTGACTAGGTTGATCATTAACATTTATTTCCACATACCTTCATTCCTTTCAAAGCTTTTTCTCTTTTTTTGTTTTTTTTTTTTTTAAGTTTTCAATCTTTTCTTTCATATAGTGGCTAATCAGTTTTCCTTAGAATATGAAGCAGAGGCTCTGAGTTTTATTTAAAATAAAATGCCTGCACATTTCTGTAATTTTGTTACTTCAGGTCAGACTTTTCACAGATAATTAGCCTTTTACACACTGTGAAATCAACCTGCATTGGTTATTTGGCTAGATTCTTTGCTTCTGTTCTTTATTTCCCAGAAGGTTAACGTGCTGAAAATCTAGCTTCCAGCTCCTAGTACTGTCTCTTTGTGTTGCTAATTATCCCGTTGCATAATTATTAATATCAGGAGCAGGAAGAGGAAACAAGTACACCAAATAGTCGTGAACGCTGTGTTCTGGCAGGAAGCACGTCCTGCATTAATAAAATGTGCCTGTGCCACTATCACAGGAGATAGGCGCGTTCCTTGTTAAGGATCATTTATTAACTGAGATCATCTTTTAGTTCGCCTTGGGGTAATGACTAATGTCAATGGCAAATTTCACAGTTGTCTAGAGAAATGAATTAAATTTGTAATAAAAAGCCCTTCGGCTTGTTGTACATGTTCATTTATTGGAGTAGTTGAACTAGGAGGACTGTAAGGCAACCAAGAACATCGGCTTAATTTTCCTTACATATAATAGTGACCTTTAGCTCCATATTGAAAAAGTTACCTATTATGGATGGGTAAATTAAACGAGAAGTTCCTCTAATGCAAAATAAACTAGATGGCTGAGCTAAGTTAAATGGCCTTTGAGCCTATAAGATTCCTCATAGAAAAATCTTCTTTCTTTTTTCAGTATGACTCTTCTATTTAGACCATCATAAAATAAGTTGCTTGACATATAAGCAGGAGAATAAGGTAATTTAATGTGAAATTTCCTGCAATATTACACCTACTTCGATTCCTGCAAGTTTTTGGATGGTTTCATTTTCTGCTCTGGTACAGAGTTTTTGAAAGCGTTGTTTTAACATACTTTTCAGTTCTAAATATGCAGTGTGTTTTTTATTTACTTGGCATAGCATGTTGGTGCTGTAATTACTTATGGGGATTTTTGTGTTGCTTTATGTAGTTGAGGAAAAGCATATTTCCCAGGAGGAAGAACAATTACACCACTATCCCTCTTTCTGATTTAGAAAGACTAATTCCAGATTGCTTTTCTGAGAGAGAATTGGACTTGGAAAATGATAATTACTTTTAAAACAAGCACTATGATCAAGTATGATATTCTCATTTTATAGCAGAAAATATAGAAACCAGTCTCCTTAAGCAATCTGTTATCTATATCGTAGTGCACTTGAAACAAATTATCCTAATCGGGGTACCAGCCCAGCTAATGATGGCAAGTGAAAAAAAAATGGACATTATTTTCAGCAGTAAAGGCAATTGCAACATGTATGAAGATTGAAATGTGATCTTTCTTTCAAAGAGATCAACTTTCGTCCCATTTTTAACTTTAAAATAATGCCTAAATATTTTCACTTTAAAATCATATTAGGAAAACATTTTCACGGATCTACAAAAGCTTCATTTCCTTTTACAAGGGGACCATCCAGACTCAGAAAAATACACATGGACTTCATATTATTGTCCTGCTAGATGTATTATTAAAGATGAATAAAAAATATCTAAAGGACCCATGAGATTAAATACAATAATAAAAACAAGCCATCAGAAATGTCGATTTTAGTTGCCCTTCTTTTTAATCATATTTGAAAATGCTTGCTTGGAGTTTGTTTCCTCCAAAATTCCAGGTTTCTGGAGCAAATTTCTTAATGTAAATTATTTTTCCAGCTACTTCTCTCCACGCATTCCCTTTTAGCCTAGTGTTCGCTGTATGTTATACCAGCTATCGGATCCTGCAGAAGTGGAGGGGGTACCCGAGAGTTGTTTTGTCTCTGCAGCTTGCTGGTTGCACTCTGGAGTCTACTCTATGCTTGTTCATGGCTTAGGAGAGTCTCGGAAATTTGAACTTCTTTTCCCCCTCGTTCATGCAGATGCTCACAGCATTCCTAATAAGGCCAGGAAAGGAGTTCACAATCTCCTTTTAGCCACTCTCTCACCTCAGCCCTTTTCAGCATGTAACCTTATTCTCTGTGGGATTACTTGGTTGAAAACCAATTAGAGAGCAGCTCGCAAGATAAATGCATACAGATTACTCCAGATTGAACACAGTCCATGCCAACTAATCATAGAGTGTATGATGCCCTGAATGGAATAAATATTAAAGAGTCGAGAGGAAATGGAGACACGATATTGAGAAAAGACTCGGAATGCCAAATCAGAGCTAATGTGACATGCCACCGAGTGTCTCAACTTCCCTTCCACCCCACTCCTTCTCCCTCCTGCTTTTCTTTCTTTGTGGAGAGGTGCCCACGAGCCTCCCGAAGTGTGTTCCCTCGCTAATCCTCCCACAAAAGTCTCCAGGAGTTTCTGAGAGGTCCCCCATGCCCTTCTTTCGGGGACTGTCAGGTTCTGTCTAATAAGCCAATCACCCTCCCTGCCTCTTGCAGACGGCCTCACTCTCAAACTGGGAGGGACAGGATCTCAAAGGCCGGTACAGCGCTGAGAATGACTGAACGGGCCGATCAGTCATTAGTGGCCCTGCTTTTCAGCCTGCTGACTGAAGTCAATGCAGGAAAGAAGCAGGAAGAGAGACTTCTAAGATCCTTCAAGCTTTTAGAAGACAGTTTGGAAGGCTCTCTCGAGCGGCAGAAAAACTACAACCAACGTTGAGGATGAACATGCCCCTGGTGATTATGGCTTCTGTGGATCCGTACTTATGACTGCTCTGGTAGCTGGAGGAGCAAGGGCGTCTCCATTCCCTTGCTCATCTATCTCAGTACAATGCCTCTTTCTTTCTCTCCTCTCTTCCGTTTTGTAGAGGATGTAGGTAGCTTGCAAGCTAAAAGCATTAGACTAGTACTTTTTGATCAGATACTCAAACATTCCCTCCCCACGCTTAGGTCTTTCTAATGATTTTTTTAAAATATTTTTTTATGTAGGCCATTTTTAAAGTCTTTGTTGAATTTGTTACAATATTGTTTCTATGTTATGCTTTGGATTTTTGGCGGCAAGTCATGTGGGATCTTAGCTCTGTGGCCAGGGATGGAACCCGCATCTACTGTACTGGAACAGGGAGTCATAACCACTGGATCGCCTGGGGGAAGTTTCTACCTATAAGTTTACATATGAATTGAGTTCTTCTGCTAAAATTAGATGGGTGGGAACATTCTGGGACTTCACTGAGACTATCAGATCCATGCACATCCTGTTTCCATTAAAGTGAACCCACGTGTCTTATCATAAGTACTAAGTTGAATGAGATACTGTGCATCATAATTATTTAGTCAGATCCTTCCAAGTGAGAAACTGGGTGACTGATACATTGGGGTGTGTGAATAATGGCTATAAAGTCATGATAAGGTCTGCAGGCTTTGGCAGAGGATTGGTGTGTCCAGTTTTAACCTTTTTCTGTCTTCATTCCCTGTCAGTTTCATTAGCTTTTCATGGGATCAAAATCTGTGTCTTTTGACAGTTACAAGTTAGAATACTGAAAGTGAGAGGCAAATATAGTCCTACTTTTTTCCAGATACTGTATGAAAGTGACATTCATAAGCGCTTTAAACAACTAAGTGGAAAGAAAAACAGAGATGTCCTTATAAAGTCACATTTCAGGAGAAAGGAAGCTAGAATGCTTTTTTTTTTCCTGTGTACAAAGGGATTACTGATTACTTTTGCTTTCTTCTAATATTTTTCTGACTCCCATTGATTTTCTACAGTAAGCATCTTTTGTAAATATTTATAGATAGTGCAAGTGGTAAAGAATCTGCCTGCCAATGCAGAAGACCAAAGAGATGTGAGTTCGATCCCTGGGTTGGGAAGATCCCTTGGGAGAGGAAACGACAATCCATTCCAGAATTCTTGTCTGGAGAATCCCATGGACAGAGGAGTCTAGTGGGCTACAGTCCATAGTAAGTAAGTAAGTAAAGTCACTCAGTCGAGTCTGACTCTTTGTGACCCCATGGACTGCAGCCCACCAGGCTCCTCAGTCCATGAGATTCTCCAAGCAAGAATACTGGAGTGGGTTGCCATTTCCTTCTCCAGGGGATCTTCCCGACCCAGGGATTGAACCTGGGTCTCCCGCATTGGAGGCAGACGCTTTATAGGGTCGCAAAGAATCGGATACGACTGAAGCGATTGAACATGCAGGCATGCACGTAAATGTTTAGGGGAAGACAGTGACAAGAAGTGTTCTAAGTGTGCTGGTTTTGGATGAAAGCAAGGATTGCAAAGTTTAACTGACTTAGGATCATTTACCTGCAAATTCCTCGTACAAATTCCTGTCATAGTTTCTAGAATTCCTCAATTTTCTGCCTTTGACTCTTTGTATAGTCTGTTCCCTCAATGGGAAATATTTACATATCTTCAGCTACCCTCACACCTCTAAGTTTCACATATTTGTGCCTCTATTAATACGTAACTTCTTCAGAAAGGCTTTTTCCTCTCTCAATTGATATGTGGTCATTTCCTTCATAAATTGACACACTGATTACATGCTGGTATGTTTCCTGGTATAGTGACATTTGTCTTCCAGTCCAGACTGTCAATTCTCCAGAGGTATGATGCCTACACGTTTGCACACACACCGGATAATTACACAAGGACTAGCACGTGGTAGTTCCTTAAAACTGGTATCAACTTAATGAATGGTTAAATAAGTTGTGAAATCACAGTCAGACTCCTCATCACTGCTAAACCTCAGTATTGTCACCCTTAGAATTAGGATACTTCCTCCTTTACAGAGCTATTATAAAGCAAAAATAAGGTACTGTTTATAAGGTGCTTAGACAACGGTGGTAGCCAATATTAAGATTCTTGCATCCTATATTGCTATTTTATGAAATTTATTTATCCATATATATATATAATTATATAAATTTATATTTATATAAATAAAATAGTAGTAATAAAGGGAAGCAGAAGGTTTAGAGGATTTGTGAATAAAATATTTAATAGCTGAAAAAAACAACTATAGATTCTAGGAATAGCTTGTAGTAGCTGGCCCTTCTGTGTGTAATAGGGCAGGAGTAGGCAAATTGGACCACTCCCTTGTTTATTTGTATCCTTTCTCTCCAGCAGTTTGAACCCTGGTTTTAACCATCGTCCATTCACGTTCATAAATGTTCAACTCCAGTATACTAGCATGTGTGTGTGCTAAGTCGTTAAGTTGTGTCCAACTCTTTTATAACCCCATGCCTGTAGCCGCCAAACTCCTCTGTCCATGGAATTTCCCAGGCAAGAATACCGAAGTGGGTTGCCATGCCCTCCTCTAGAGGATCTTTCCAACCTGTCGAATCCACGTCTCTTATGTTTCCTGCATTGGCGGGTGGGTTCTTCACCACTGAGCCACCAGGAAATGTATACTTCCTATTGTCTTTTGTCTTACAAATTCTACTCATGCTAGCACTAGTTCAGAACCATTTTCGTCTCTCCTCTTTAGTGGGGTTGTGTTCTCCATTTTTAAGGAGCTGGATTCTCTTGTCACCTTCTCCACAGCATCATGGAAACCATGGATGTGTTTACTCTTTTGTTTGTTTTTCTGGAATGTCATATAATTGGAATCATACAGTGTATAGAATATTCAGACTTCTTTTACTTATGAATATGTATTTACGATGTATCCACATTTTTTGTGGTTTGAAAGTTTTCTTTTTAATGCTAAGTAATATATATATTTTATTGTATATGTGTGCCATAGTTTGTTTATTCATTCACCTGTAAAAAGGAATCATCTTGGTTGCTTCCAAATTTTGGTGATTATGAATAAAGATGCTATCAGCATTCATGTGCAGTTATTTTGTGTATGGATATGTTTTCAGATTAGTTGGATAAATGCCTAGGAACCTGATTGCTGGACTGAATGAATGACTATGTTTTGCTTTGTAAGAAAATGCCTTCCAAAGTGGCTTCCAAACAGTCTTCCAAAGTGGCTGTACATTTCGCATTTTCACCAGTAAAGAACGAGAACTCAACACCCTCACCAGCAATAGGTACCAAGAGTTTTGAATTTTAATTGTGCTAATTGATGTATAGTGATCTTTCATTTTATTTTGAAATTCTGTAATGACCATTGACATTGGGCATCATTAATATGGGTATCTGCCATCTTATATCTTTGATCTTATATCTTATACCTGTTCAGATCTTTGGTTTGCATTTAAACATTCGGTTGTTGGTACTTATGCAGAGTTTCAGGTTCCTGGACATTTTGCCTACAAGTCCTTTATCAGATGTATGTTTGGCAAGTCTTAGACGTCAGTTGATTATATTTGTCTGGGTCTATTTCTGTGTTTCCTATTCTTCCACACTGATCCAATTACCTTCTTTTGCAAATACTGTGCAGGCTTCATTACTGTAGCTTTTCGGTTAATCCTGAAATTTAGTTTTGTGAATCACTTAACTGAGCTCTTCTTCAGTATTACTTATTGTTGATATTGTTTAGTTGTTAAGTCGTGTCTGACTCTTTGCGATCCCATAAACTGCAGCAGGCCAGGTTTCCCTGTCCTTCACTATCTCCCAAAATTTGCTCAGATTCATGTCCATTGAGCTGGTGATGCCATCCAAACATCTCCTCCCTGTCACCCTCTTCTCCTCTTGCCCTCGATCTTTCCCAGCATCAGGGTCATTCAGTGCTAAGTCTTTAGCCTTTCTGTACAAACCTTTGAATCAGTTTGTTGATATCTACAAAGATTACTGGGATTTTGATTGAGATGATGCTGAATCTATAGATCAACTTGGAAAGATGTGACATTTTAACAATATTGACTTCTTTAATGCACGAACATGAACTATCAAAACACATATTTAGATCTTCTTTAATCTTCTCTATCACATTTTTGAAGTTTTCGCCTGTAGATGCTGTATATATTTTGAAAGTATATACCTGTGTAATTGTGTGTGTGTGTGTGTGTGTGTGTGCAACCATTAAAAATATTTTTATGAAAGTCACATTCCAACTTGTCACTGCAGATATATAGAAAACAGTTGACTTTTGTATATTAACCTTGTATTCTGCAAAATTACTGTACTTGTTTACTAGGTTTAAGAGATTTTTTGGAAATGTATTCTTTGAGATTTTCTACATAGATGACCATGCCATCTCTGAGAAAAGACAATTTTATTTCTTCCTTTCTAATCAATATATTTTGTTTCCTTTCCTGCTTATTGAATTGACTAAAGCCTCTAGTACTCTGTTAAATAGAAGTGGTGGGAGGTGACAGCATCTCCTTAGTCCTGATATTTAAAAGAAAATGTCCACTTTCTACTGTGATGAGTAATTCTGTGTGTCCGTTTAAGCTTTAAGTGCCTAAATATTTGGTCAAACATTATCCTGGATGTTTCTGTGAGGTGTCTTTGAATGAGATTAATATTTAAACTGGTAGACTGAGTAAAGCAGATGTCTCTCCCAAGAGAATTCCTCCTACCCAGTGGCCTTCAAACTTGGTATTGGCTTTACCCTGCCTTTGTGCTCAGACTAAAGCATCACTCCGTTTGGGTCTTGAGTCTGGAGTCTGTTTGCCTTTGGATGTGAACTAGAACTTTTCTGATTTTTCAGACTTTTCAAATTGGGTTGAAGCTAAACCATTGACTGTCTTGGATCTCCAGCTGCCCTCACCCTGTGGGTCTGAGACTTGCCAGATTCCTTAACAGCATGAGCTAATTCCTTTCAAATCTGATAAACCTAACTTTTTATAAGCTATCTATCATCTATTTATCTCTGTCCACTTGCTAGGGGCAAAGAATCCACCTGCCAATGCAGGAGACCCAGGTTTGATCCCTGGGTTGGACAGAGGGGCCTGGTGGGCTACGGTCTATGAGGCTGCAGAGAGTCAGACTTGACTGAGAAGAGAAATCATCTGTGTATCATCTGTCTATCTGTCGGCTCTGTTTGTCTGGAGAACCATGACTGATACACTGCTGCTGCTGCTGCTGCTGCTAAGTCGTTTCAGCCGTGTCCGACTCTGTGTGACCCCATAGACAGCAGCCCACCAGGCTCCTCTGTCCCTGGGATTCTCCAGGCAAGAACACTGGAGTGGGTTGCCATTTCCTTCTCCGTATTCACCATTAAGTGCAGTGTGTGCTGTGGGCTTTTGATAGATGTTCTTTAGCACCTTGAGGAGGTTCCCTTCTATTCTTCCTTGCTGAGATTTTTTAAAAAATCATAAATGGATATTGATTTTTTTTTCAGATGTTTTCTCTCTGACCATTGAATACATTTTCTCCAATTTATTTCTTTAGTTGAGCGAAGATAAAAGGACAAATTGCTAGGAGGTCTTAAGAAGAGTGGTATATAAACTATTTTTTGAGTAGTTCTCATTGTTACCATTATTATCACAAACATTATAATTGTTCTTATTCACAAAGTTCAGAGTTCATCACATTTTGATAAATAGTTAACTCTTACATGGTGGTTATTCAGAATGAGAAACACAGTTGCAGAACTATAAATAAAATGATCGCCCAAAGATGGAATAAGAAGTAGAACCATGCTCAGTACAAACCAAATATTTCTAAAGTTTGCCCAGATGTGCTTCTGAAAGTGGAAAATCTTTACCTCTCTCTTCCTCCATTTGATCCCTACTCTCAGATCCTAAGACAAAGTTACTGTCATTAATATAACCTCTGACAGGCAGGAGCAGTAATTTAAAGGAGACTGGGATATGAGTAAAACCAATTTTCCAGTCTTGCTTACAAGTTTGGATAGATACTTTTACTGGACGGATTGAGGCTTTTCCCTATCGTAGTGAACAGGCTAAGGAAGTTATAAAGATTCTCTTCATCAGTGGAAGGCTTCCCGTGGTGGACATCTCCACTTCAAGAAAAGAACTTTCTCCAAGTGTGTAAATACCTTCGACAGCAATCACATGCGATGCCTCTCCTTCATCTGATGACATCTACCAACCCTAAAATGGACTGGTACAACATGCTGCACTTAACTATAGAAATAATGTGACTCTTAATTTTGATTCTGATTGTTTTGTTTTTGGGGTTTACTCCCTGCATCTGTAACTGTATAACTGGGTTTGTTTCTAGCCGCATGAAAGCTTTCAGGTTACAAATGGTTGCTCAGACTCCCGCTACTGCTGCAGCTGCCTCCAACTACTATTGGGGCCCCTGGATCAGATATCCTCAATATGAGGATTAGGAGAATATGTTGCCTCGTCAATTTAGGGACAACACCCCTTCTCAGCTCGGAAGCAGTTATGGAACGAGAACGACGCCCCTTTTCCCTAGGCAACATAATTCTCCTAAAAGAAAAGGGGGGAATGAGAGGGTAACAGGCAGGAAGGCCAGGGGCCTCCAAACGGAGGAAACAGCCTGCAATTTTCTCTCTCTTAAGCGGCAGGAGGAAACAAACTAGCGATATTTTTTCCTTCTCTATACAAATTTAAAAGGAGGTTTCTCTTAAAATTCTGTGTTGCCGTAATGACATCTGATTTCACCTGAAGAAAAAAAAATAAATAAAGGAGACTGGGTCAGATTCACCTCAAAAATAAATAAATACATTAATTAAAGAAATATTAACCTCTGACATATAAATGCTTATGTTCTACCTATAGAACTCAATTGCTCTTCATTATATTGAGCCCCTTGGAATGCAAATGAACTTCAGTTTCAAAACCAGTGTGTGGGACACATTTTTTTTTTTTCTTTTAAAATCTGGGACGGAGGCCAAGGAGATGAAGATAAGACTTCACTAAGGAGAGATGGCTCTTTGAATGCCCAAAAGAACAGTTATGACACTAGATTGCTGTCTCTTTGTTCATATGCCTCGTTTCCTGTTGGGTTGCATGCTGGTTTTGTGAGACTGTGTCTGTTTGCTCATTTTGAACCATTGAGCATATTCATGCATTCCAGAATAGCCTCATACACTTATCCATACAGGGAGCCAAAGCTATAGAAAAAGTCCAAGACAGAACTGGATGGCAAATGAAGATGGAAGTCTTTTAAATTCTGAGGAGCAAGCCATATTCTGGCCGAGTTCATTATTTTTCAACCTATTTAAGATATATCCTTCAGTTCTTCCTTTCCCCTACCAGCTCAAAGAAGAGAGGAACTAGATTCATTATTATGGTTCGGGGTCTTCCATTAATAGATATGCCCCAAACCTGCAGTGGTAAAGGAAGAATGCCTTTCTGAAGAGAAGCTCTCACTGCAGTCCAGATATGACGTTCGCTGGATACTATTATCCTAGAGAGTCACCCATATTCTTCTTCTCATTGCAACTCTTGTGGCCATCCAGCCAAGCTAAGCAGAGTGCTTGCTGGCCATTAGAACCAAGGAAGAACAGAAACAAGAAAAAGTTGAAGTTAGTATACGAGACACTGAAATATACGTTTGCAAGCTCTATCTTTTGTGAAGTAATCTTAAATTATATGTATTTATGGAAAACTTGTCTATTAATCGAATGATCCACTACCCTCCCCAGCATTTCACTAGGCAGCCATTTCAAACTTTCTTCTATCAAAGCTATTTTTAAAAAGCTAAAGTAAGCAGTTTGAAATGTCTTTCCTATTACAGATTATTAATCATCATTTTAATGAAAAAGAGAGATTTTATGTCATGCCCCCAAATAGCCAATATTCACCTAGGATTCTGAAAGCTTAATTTGTCTACAATATTCATAAATGTCAAATTTTTCTTACTGGCTAAACTGAGAAATAGATGTTACTAAATAGAAATGGTTACATGTAGGAAAAAATAGACTTGCCTGTATCCAAATGTTTGTTCTACAGCTCAGCTGTGTGATCTTGGGGGGAAATGAACACCTTTTTGAGACTTAAAGTCTTCTTTCTTCCTAACATGAGGACAATGAACACCTACATTGTAGAAGTGCCCTGAGAATTAAGTGAAATAATTCATGTAGGATGCTTAGAATCACATATTTTACATAGTAAGACTTCATTAAAGATTTTAAAAAACAAATTTCACATCCTAAAACTGCAAAAAAACTTTTCATGGCCCAAATTGTTTCATTTGAGGACTCAAGAGATAGCCTAGTGTCTTTACTTTTCTTTCTCAGATGGAGTTAGCTTTCTTTTCAGGTTGAATTAAGTTCTGTTTAGTACAGAACCATATAGCATCAGATGGAATTTTTTGGGAGCAACTGAACCTCCATATGCAGCGACTTTGAGTCAGAAAGCGAAAATAAAATGTGAAGAGTTGTGTTCAGGCAGAAGTAGGGCAGGGCTGCCTTTTAGGGATAGAAAAATAGCAAAAAATTAATTAATTAATAAAAGCCCCAATTTTCTTTCCACTGTTATACAGGCAAGATGAAGTCTCAGAAACATCTATCCCAAGTGATTTTTAAAATACCAGTTCTATAAAGAAAGCAGACCATGGCACCTGTATATTTTCCCTTACAAAATTATACACAAGGTTTAATTAATGCATTTTGTAAATTAGCCTTGTTTCATTCCATCAAATCATATGCCGAGCACATATCAAGCTGATTCTGATTTTGTTTGTAGTATCCGCAATATAATTTCAAAGAACCATGTGAAGATGAGTGTTTGTGCTTCACACAGTGAGGCTAAAGAATTCTATGAGAAATAACAATTGTGTGATGAAACATTTTATAGTTTACTATTGTTCATTAATCACTAAGTGATTTATATGAAACATGTTTATTTTTACTTCAATTAAATCTGGTTGACTAGAAACAAATATCAAGGTCAAAATGTATTTTACAAGTTTTGATAAAGCTATCTCTTAGCAGGACTGATCCTTGAAGCCATTTTCTTGAAACATCTACACAAAACAAGACACACCGCTGACACAGGGGGCATGTTGGTAGTAGAGAAGCGATGATTTCGTGTTCCATATGACAATAAAAAGGCATAGAGAAAGGAAGTAGGGAAGGGTTATGCATGAGCCCTAAGTTAGTTGTGTGTATGTTAGAGTGTCTTTGGGTACAGCCACAGGCATGCACACGCAGAAACACTCATCTGTGTTCTCCAGAAGGCACAAAGCCTGCTATCACATAACTGTTATTTAATGAAGGTATGCTGAATGCACTGCAGACAATTATTACTGGTGTTATGGTTAGCATTTCTGTCAGCACCAACAGCCCCACTCTGAGCTATGCAGGATGATGGAGCTGCCCATCACATCTGCCCTGTAGGCGCACAGTCTCAAGTCAAGAAATTGACAAATATGCTGAGACCAGGCAAAGGGGAAAAAGGTGGGTACCAGTCCTGGACAGAGACAAGGAATGTATAATATCACGGAATCCATTTCAATCATCTTCTGTCCTTTAGTTTTATTTTGCTTTAATTTTACATACAGAATTGTATTGTTAGTAGACATTTGAGGAAATAGATAAAGACAGAAGTAAAGAGGAAATGTCCCTTTTTGCAATTAATTGGGATGTTCTTAACAGTAAAGCATATGTATCTGCTCAATGTTACGCAGCAGCCTGGAGGGGAGGGGACTTTGTGGGAGAATGGAGACTGTATATGTGCGGCTGAGTCCCTTTGCTGGGCACCTGAAACCGTAACAACATTGTTTGTTAATCGGCTATACCGTAACACAGAATAAAGAGTTAAACAACAAATGTAACATTTCTCTATTTCAATAAAAATATGTGAATAGAAGAGTTAGATACACTAAGGAAAGTGACATACTCAGGAAACTGAAGAGAGTGGGACAAATATAAGCAAGAAAAACCTGTGGGTATGTCTGAAAGTTTACAGGAAATGAATGTTCATTTTTTCCTGGGGGTCAGGGGAATTACTTTAGAAAGCGATTCCTATATATGTGTTTGTTCATATATTGAAAGACCCTTTCAGAATGTTCCTGAAATCGTATGAACTCACCCAAGGGTCAGTCAAATTCAACATGGAGAAATATCGGAGTTCCCGTTAGGTCAGACTGTTGAAATAGGTAAATCTATTCAGGATATCCTGAGATCTGTTTACAGGCTCCCCACACCTTTTTACTAACTAGGAGGTTCAACCCAATCAAGCATTACACGTGTTATGTTCCTCTCTGCTTCCCTGACGGTCTCTATACAAAAGTAGAAACGCTGATGAACACAACCATGAACATGCTCTTTGTGAAACAAGAGCTTATATACCTAAAAAGGTTATAAAATGCATCTGCAGCCAAATGTTTAATTTTGCTCTCTCATGCCAATTCTAGTTTCTTCAAAGAGGAAGCAAATAAAAGCATCAGTCAAAAAGTTTTTTAAAAATCTGTGTTTTTCCTAGCTGGGAGCATGTAACTGACTCATTGTTACCCCATGTAAATCAGGTCATTTGGATTAATAAGTATTTCTTGATTGCTGGGTGTTAGGCACAGTGGAGAGCACCAAGGAGCTACTTCTTTGAAAATCTTACTATTCTGGAAGTAGTGGTCTTGACTGAGGACAGGCTGATATTAGTTAAGCATCATATCAATGACTAAAATGTCTGCTGAGGTGTAACAGCATCATTATAACTAAGAGCTAAGGTGTGAGGTGTTGGAGGGACAGGCAGATTTATCTATCATCTTTCCACCTAGCCTGATCCCATAGAAACTATTCTGTTTTAGCAGATCACACATCCCCAAATCCTTACCATTATGTTTTAAAAAGGTTGAGGTCCTATGTCCATCAAGTTGAGGAAAAGATGTAAAAAAAAATATTTTAAGCAACATGAAACTGGCTTACATGTTTTTGTACCATCTAAATTTCTTTTTGGAGCAAAGAAGAGCTATAAAGAAATTAAAAAAATATTAACAGGCATTTTTGTGTTATCCTCAGCATTCTGCAGTGTTAGGGCTTATTATGAGCTCTTTAAGGGTATGTTAAGTAAATGAATATTCAGGTGTGGCTGTGTAGATATACATAAGCCCTTCATGATGTTGTTGTGATTGACAGCTGGTCTTGCTTCCAATGTAGATAGACTTTCTATCTTGATGTCGTCCTCTAAAATCTATGATCATTCAGAAAGTTTCAACAATAAAAGTTTCACTTATCATGTCTTATGACATATTCCTTTTCAATTAGAGGAAATATTTCATTAGAGTTTTTTGTTTCCATTCTACTGGAACAGTAAATTATGATACTTTCAGTAATGAGGAAGAAAGTGATTTGAATTGTTTTTCTAAACAATTCTAAAACTGAAAATCCAATCCATTCTGTATCTATGAAATTATTATGGTCATTGTTGTTCTTGTTGTTCAGTTGCTAAGCTGTGTCTGACTTTCTGTGACCTCATGGACTGAAGCACACCAGGAAATTATTGCTATCTTTTACTAAATCTTATTTCAGTCTGTCTTTCATAGGGAGAGTTTTTTAAGAAATAGAGTGACGCAGAAATTGAAGGAAAATATTTCTTCAGAAGGCCCTCTATTTTATTCTTAGTCAAATTGTTTAATGCTAAAGTATTTGAATTTTAATATTTTGAGTCTTAGTCATCATTGTCAGTGTTCTGGGGTTCATTTATGTTTATTTTATATATATATATGTAATGTTAAATTGCTTGTCTTTGAGAGTTTTAGGACATTTAACAACCATATTTGAGCTATTTAAAATGACTAATCTTTTCTCTATTTCATTATGTTTGCTGTGTTTATTTCTTTAATTTTTGTCTTGTAGTGTTTATCTTATTTTAGAGAATCAGTTCTGGAGGCTCCACATGGAATTCCTTATAATCTAGTGTATCGTGGGGTAGATTGAAATTCAACCAGTGTCTTACTTAGGTTTTATTTTACAAAATAAGTGGAATTCACTGGTAATCTTCAGAGTGTTTCTCTATACTGTTAATCAGCTAAACATAACCATCAATTATAAATGCAAATTTTCAGGGTTAAATTGAGTGTTCAGATGCTCTAATGTAGCTTTTATTGGCTGTACATTGCCAAGTCTACACAACACAAAATAAAGTGTTGGGTCAATATTTATTTTTGAATTGGTGCTCTACAGTGAGCTAATATGGGGGTAATTCAGGTCAAGAAAAAAGAAATAAGGGTGTTACAAATGCAATAAGAAGGGTTTTTTTATTTGCGTATTTTTGCATGAATTATCTGGATTATGTCAACTGTGTAGACGTCTGTCTAGGAGTAGGATCTGAAAAGTTTATTCAAATGCTGACATTTGCAGAGAATAATATGAAGAGAGTACAGAAATCAGGAAAACATATTTTCATATGTGAGGAAGATAAAAAAGAATCATGGAAATTTTAGATTATTTTTCATATGGTCATTCTTTGCCCACAGTTTTCTGATGAAAGCCTAATTAATTATCCATTTTCCTATTAAAATTTTATAAAGAAAAATAAGCAGAGCTTAATCATACAACCCATATTTTTTTCCTTTTTATCAACATCTCCAGAATAAGAATCATTTGTAAGCTTTGCTAGCAGTATACCATAGTGACAGGCTTCCAAACAAGGAGAAATAATTTATTAGCTCACAGTGTTTTTCTAGCCTTCCCCCCACCCAACCCTGAGGTGGTGTATAGGTGATGCAATGAATAAATTAAGTGCATTTTCTGCCTTCTGCTTGGCATAAATCATTACTTTTCCAGGACCAAAGGGTGAGTGACTATTTGCAAGACTATTCTGAGTTAAATAAGCTTTGTAATCAAGTAGAGTGTGGATTTCATTTTATTTATTTATTTTTTGGCAAAATATTTATTGCAAGATAGCTATAATGATTAAAATCATAGTCTATTGTGAAAGGAAAAAATAATGTCACCAAAAAAAAAAAAAATCAACCAAGAGAATTAATCCATGTAAAATCAAATTGGTTTGCTGGGGTTTAATTTAATGTAAGGATTTTCCCTTTACTTACAATTACAGCTTTTACATGAAACATAACGTATCCTAATGTTATTTTTGTGATAATTATTGCAGCTAATCATATCACAACCTACAAGGAGAATTTTCTCCACAAAGATAGTTACGCACATGTAAAATGTATCTTATTTTATAATATGCTGTTTCATGTATTCCCAAGGAGACTGACTATTACTGAAGAATGTATTTTAATGTGGAACCACTGAGTTAATGTTTTAAGGGAAGACAATTAAAACACTCGTCAGTGATGTGTATTTATACATTTTATAGCCATTTTAGATCTTAATAAACTAAAACAAATGACAATTTTTCTCTTTAATGAAGATTTTAGGAAAAATGAAGATCATAGCCTTGTCTGTAGCTTCTTTATGCTCAAGGCACTGAACTAAAATTTTCAAATCAGAGCAACAGACGCAAGTCATGCATTACTCCACAGGACAAGACGTATGCATAAAGGGTCTAGAACTCATTCTTGCTCATCAGCCCTAAATCTTGGTTAAACATGGAACAGAATGATTCTTCAAAAGTTTAACCAAAGGATGTAAAATGATTGGAAATAGTAAAAAACAGGTTAATTTAAAAATAAAGATGTTAAGATAAATTAAGTAGTGTGCATCCATTAAAGATGACATTGTCGACGATAAACATAAGATCAAGGGATGGTGTCAAAGCAAGTTACAAAAATCACTACATACACGATAATAGAACTCTTCTCAAATGTCATGGACTTTTAGAACTAAGTGTGGAAGGTGGTATACAAAGATTTTAGTAATATTTTATTTCTCAGATTTATGCTATGATGACCTGCGGCATGCTATATTTTCTAGTTGTTCTATAACAAGAAGAGTAGGCTTGCTTCATATTAAGAAACAATAAGCTGCTTTGGAATTTGGAAGTACATACTAATTTGGGGTTTTTTTTTCACAGATAGGTATCAGAAAGATTTTCCCAATCTAGTTCAGTTCAGTCGTTTAGCCCTGCCCAACTTTTCACAACCCAATGGACTGCAGCACGCTAGCCTCACTGTCCATCACCAGCTCCCAGAGTTTACTCAAACTCATGTCCATTGAGTCGGTGATGCCATCCAGCCATCTCATCCTCTGTCATCCCCTCCTCCTCCTGCCTTCATCTTTCCCAGCATCAGGGTCTTTTCAAATGAGTCAGCTCTTCACATCAGGTGGCCTGATTACCAATATTCAATAGCAAAGTATTTATGAGGAGCAAACTTTAACACATTAGTTTGTTTTGTCATCAATTCATTTATTCTGCGGTGCACATCAGTCACTGTGTCTGGATAGCATCGAAATAAATAAGCATAAGTTACGCTTTCACGGAGTTTCGAGTCTGGCTCTGGTTAGGATGTTATTGTCTTCTTTAATTCTGTAGACACCACCATGGATTTGACTTTGGAGATTCCACTCCTGTATTTCTAACTAGCATACCATGAACATTCAAGGACAATATGTGTGTAAACGTCTGTGTGTACTTGAATGCATTCTCTTTTTTTTTTTTTTTGGTTGCTCTGGGTCTTCGTTGCTGCTTGAGAGCTTTCTACTAGTGCAGTGAGCAGGGGCTACGCTCTAATGGCAATGCACAGGCTTTTCACTGCGGTGGCTTCCCTTATTGCAGAGCACGCGCTCTAGGCACACAGCTTCAGGAGTTGTGGCTCTCTGGCTCTAGAGTGTGGGCTCACGCACTCAGAGTTGTGGGTCACAACTGTACTGTGAGTTCATCTGCTCTGCAGCACGTGGAACCTTCCCACAACAGGGATTTAACCTGTGTCCTCTGCTGTGACAGAAAGATTCTTACCCAATGTGCCACCAGGGAAGTCCTCTTAAAGAAGAACATCAGAGTTGTAACAAACAATTGCATAGAAAGAGTTATAGATATGAAAAGATTAGAAAGATTAGAAAGTGTTTTACCTTGAACTGGTGTTGAGATATTATTCCAGAATCCATGAAGAGAAAGCTTCAAAAATAATAGGAAAGAGAGATAACAGGAAAAAAATGACAAGACAGAACAATTACTTGTATGTTTTTTATACTTATTTTATTTGCCAACCAAAGATATTAGAATTTCTTCCTAGAGACTTATTGATAAAGTGTAAGAAAGTGTCTAGAGTTTGTTGAACTAGATATTTTAAGACGACTACATAAATAAAAAGCACCATGTTATTAGTGTTTAGTAGATAGGGAAGATTGTGAGTATTTTTTTTCTTCTAAATAATTTAAGTTTAATAATTTTCTGACATTTCAATTGTTACAATGAAGAATACATAGAACTGGATTTCTGAAAAGCTTGTGATTTTTAAATTCTACGCTGTAATATCTTCCCACTAAGAGCTCTCTGGAAGATTCCCCTGGGTCTGGCAGAGGCATGATGTGTTGAGTACACATGGACCAGAAGCGAGGTTGAGAGCCATCTGCAACAGGAGCAGAAGGGCATGTAGTCTGAAGGATCCAGCCGGTAAAACTGTGGTCTCCTGCAAAAAGTTACAATCTGACTGCCATGCTTAGTTAGGTGGTATTCAAAAGGAGCTTAGAGTTGTGTTTGTTTGTTGTTGATGTTCTTTTTTTCCTTTTTTGGAGAAGAGGTATGCTGCTCACTTAATACACACTGGCTGTTGTTGCTTAGCCACTCAATCCTTTCTGATTCTTTGTGAGCCCGTGGACTGTTGCCCAGGCTCCTCTGTCCATGGGATTTCCCAGACAAAAGTACAGGAGTGGGCAGCCATTTCCTTCTCCAGGGGATCTTCCCAACCCAGGGATCGAACCCACATCTGCTGCGTGGCAGGCAGATTCTTTACTACTGAGCCACAAGGGAAGCCCTGTCATTCTGTTTTATTATAACAAAATATTTAATATTGATCTGTGTCCTGAAAGGCATGTGATCTCCTGGTAGTTGGTCCATCTACAGAGAATTTAAAGGAGACATCTTACCCCCAAAATGAAATCCTAATTAGAACTGAACTACAATGAACCATCTGCTTCTGATCTGGAAGGGACATAGAGAAAGTCACTTCCACTTTTCCTGACTTCTCCTGATTCTTCTTCACTTAAGAGCAGGAAGGAGGTATTGGAATTAAGAGACAAAATCTAGGACTTTCCTGGTGGTCCAGAGGTTAAGACTCTGTGCTTCATCTGCAGGGACCATGTGTTTCATCGATGGTTGGAGAGCTAAGATCCTGCATGCCATGTGGTGCAGTCAAAAAATACAAAAAAATAAAAATTAAAAAAAAATTTAAAGAGAGACGGAATCTGAAAGGTAAGCAGACTATAGGATTTTTTTCTGCAAATCCTGTATTTCAGTTCTCAGTCACATAAATATTTCACTCTCAAGTCATATAAAGCAGTAGGTTTCCTCTTGTTTATAATCTAAACCTTTGGTTAAACAATAGAAATTTGACAGTAAGACTATTCTTTTTTTTTCTGAAAAGGATTTATTTTTTTCAGTTGTTAACCTACATGTTATTTTCACAATGTAATTGTACCTTCAGTGATTCTCCTTGTTTGGGGAAAAAACAGTAAACTTTTATCAGTGAATAATGATATAAAGAAAAAATGGGATACGTTAAAAAAATCTTGCAATTGGTACAAAGAGTCTATATTTTGAAAAGAGTTGCTAATCTTACCATCAAATGAGAGATGGAGCACTTTGTTAAAATTATGGGGAACATCTCAAGAACAGGGCATTAGTTTCGACTTTACAAAGTCATCGGTATTGAAAAACTGACTCCTACTTGTGATCTTGGGAAAATAAAATGTGACATGGATTCGTGAACATATTTAAGGCCAACCTCCTTGAATGAAATACCAACACCTGGTTGGATTCTGATTGGACTGGAGTAGAGAGTGAGGGCTGAGGTAAGGGTCATGGTGAGCCATGGGAGATCATGTCCATGTGGGTTGTACTATGGGGATATTTTAGGGTTTCAGCCAGGGAGGAACTTCATAGCAGCTGGTGAGATGAAAGATGCAAAAATGCTGGGACATGAGGATTCTGTTAAGAGTCATAAATTGATTTTCTGTGAAAGAAATGGAGATGGGGATTCTTTAAATATTCCTGACGGCAGGCCAGGTATCTTGCAGTTCTTTGAGCAGCTGCGTCCTGTGGGTTCCTTTGGTGTTGAGGGCTGGCCTAAAGCACCAGACCTCTTCCAGAGGATGAGATCTGTCTTCTCTCCAACGCACATGATACTGACTCTGGGATGAAAATTGCATTCATCCTTGCTCAGTTTTACTAGCTGGTGTTGACCAGGTTTTTAATCTGGCCATAATGTATATCATTTTTTAATTAGTATTGGAAAGGTAATGCTCTCTGCTTCGCAAAGTTTAGACAATATTGGAGAATACAACGGAAAGGTATTAACCAAAATTCTATCACACTGAGATAACATTTGAAAGACTAGTATGTTTTCATCCAGGCTTTTTTTCTCCTGAGGTCACACACACACTCAAACACAATGCATGTACACATACATTCATTGCCTTAAAAAAAAAAAAAAATATATATATATATATATATAGTGGCATTAATCTTCAAAAACATCCTTTTAATGGCATCATAACATTCGATCCACAAATGTTGGTCAAAGAGATTTTCTTTTAAATATTTTATTCTTTTAAGATTTTTAATATGGACCATTTTAAAAGCTTTTGTTGAATTTGTTACAATATTGCTCATTTTATATTTCAGATTTGGTGGGATCTCAGTTCTCTGACCAGGGATCAAACTCACAGCCCTTGCACTGGAAGGCTTCCAGGGAAATCCCCAAAGAGGAAATGTTGAGGAAAACAACTAGAAATGGAATTTTTCTTTCTGATTCTTACGAATCAATTTATCAAGCCTCAGTGGTGTTTATTTAAAGACTTTTGTATTATGCAGTGAGCATTTCTCTGTTGTGTCCAAGAGAAAAGACTGAACATCATTGTTTTTCCGAAATGCCCGATAAAATCAAGTTAGACTCTGTCAATGGCGCTCCCCTCATCTACCACTTGTTAACCATATCAAACATGGAAATGAGTTTAGTTTGGCATAACTCATAATGTCATTTGGGAAGAAGGCAGAAGGAGCAGTGCCAATGTTAATGTGCACTGTGTGAATAATTTACTTTAATTTCAATTAAAGCACCAGGAGGAGGTGTAGGAAACCTTTCCTGTGGCTGCGCTAGGCTCTGGGATTTAACTTGGTTAGCAGAACAATTTAGGTAGCTTAGGGACCTAAATGTGGAGCCAAGATGTGGTGGGAAGGACACAAAATAAATAGCAGGCTCTGCAATAGGAGAATGAAAAGCCAAGAGGAAAACAACAGAGCAGTTAGACTGGGGCTGTGCATTAGTAATCTCTATGAAGGGCAAGTGAAAGAGAATGAAATAGGTCAAGAGGTCCATTTGGAGAGGTGAAAAGAGATACAATGGGTAGAGAATCACAAGAGAATGCTCACCTTGCCTTTGTAACCCAAAGATTCAAGGCTGTCCCTGTTTGTTGTGGAATTTTATC
Source organism: Aepyceros melampus (assembly GCA_006408695.1). NCBI lineage: Eukaryota > Metazoa > Chordata > Mammalia > Artiodactyla > Bovidae > Aepyceros > Aepyceros melampus. The sequence goes on from SJXQ01011440.1 coordinate 240,332, forward strand.
GTTGCTAATTATCTAAAACTTTTGGCCAGTTTGACTTACATTCTCCTAGAACATTAACTATCATTTTCTAGGATAACTAAGTGGATGGGGTCATATTTCTAATTTTATAATCTCTGTGCTTATTCTTCATTAAGTTTTTTAAATTTTTAGTGGAGGATAATTGCTTTACAATATTGTGTTGGTTTCTGCCCTACATCAACATGAATCACCATAGGTATCCCTATGTCCCCTCCCTCCTGAACCTCCCTGCCACCTTTCACCCCATCCCGGCCCTCTAGGCTATCACAGAGCACTGGATTTGAGCTCCCTGCGTCATACAGCAAATTCCCACAGGTTATCTAATTTCACACGTGGTAATGTGTATGTCTCAATGCTATTCTCTCACTTGCCCCACCCTCTCCTTCCCCAGCTATATCCATAAGTCTGTTCTCTATGTCTCCATCTCTCTTGTTGCCCTGCAGATATGTTCATCGTACCATCTTTCTAGATTCCTTATACATGCATTAATAGACGACATTTGCTTTACTCCAGGTTTATTTTTATTTTTAATTAATTTGTTATAATTGGAGGGGAATTACTTTATTCTTAAGTGTTCTTCTGCTGTCTTTGTCTTTCCTCTCAGAACTACACTGATGCTGGAGTTGATGTTTAACCTACACACTCTCTTGTCCTAGACAGACCCAACCAGATATGGACCTCTCTCTTCCAGTACCTGCAATGCCTTCTATTTAGGGCACCTTGAAATCTTAAAGATGCTACCGGTCACTTCTTATGTCTCCAAAATTGATCTTAAAATCATAGGCAATGTAAAGACATTTAGCCTGCAAACGTCGGATCAGGGCAAAGTGGATGATTTCCACCCATTTTCAAAGATTGCAGTGCAGAAATATTCAGTGATGTGCCTAAGATGATTTATTCAATAGAAAATGAACTGCTAATAAAAGCCATGACCTCCTAAGTCTCCGATTACTTTTAACCTCCTCAACCTGTCTACTCAGCTACTGAATGAGGTAAGCCACAAATGATGAAGATTACACAGAGATGCAATTCTATTAATTTAGGATATAATTTATGCACAATGAATGCTATTACATGGTTTTGAAAGTAAAGGCAATATTGAACATACTTGAAAAATATTTTGAATACTGGCTAATCTAAATTTAAATTGACATATAGTTGCTATATGCATATAATTTATAAATATATAATATATAAATTTTCCTATATTAAAAGAACAGCCTTATCTCTAGTCCTCTATCATGGGGCTTAGTAAACTCAGATGTTGGGCCAAGTCTGGCCCATCACCTGTTTTTGCCAATAAAGTTTTATTAGAAAATAAAAATATGCATTCCTTTACATATTTTCTCTGACTGCTTTCATGATAAAACAGGATGAACCCAGAACCTATTATACAGAGTGAAATAAGTCGGAAAAGCAAATGTTGTATATTAACAGACACACATATATATACATGGAATCTGAAAAGATGGTACTATGAACCTATTTGCAGGACAGCGATGGATCACAATAAACTGTGGAAAATTCTGAAGGAGATGGGCATACCAGGCCACCTGACCTGCCTCTTGAGAAACCTATATGCAGGTCAGGAAGCAACAGTTAGAACTGGACATGGAACAACAGACTGGTTCCAAATAGGAAAAAGAGTACGTCAAGGCTGTTTATTGTCACCCTGCTTATTTAACTTATATGCAGAGTACATCATGAGAAACGCTGGGCTGGAGGAAGCACAAGCTGGAATTAAGATTGCCAGGAGAAATATCAAGAACCTCAGATATGCAGATGACACCATCCTTATGGCAGAAAGTGAAGAAGGACTAAAGAGCCTCTTGATGAAAGTAAAAGAGGAGAGTGAAAAAGTTGGCTTAAAGCTCAACATTCAGAAAACTAAGATCATAGCATCCAGTCCCATCACTTCATGGAAAATAGATGGGGAAACAGTGGAAACAGTGGCTGACTTTATTTTCCTGGGCTCCAAAATTACTGCAGGTGTTGACTGCAGCCATGAAATTAAAAGATGCTTACTCCTTGGAAGGAAAGTTATGACGAACCTAGACAGCATATTAAAAAGCAGACATTACTTTGTACACAAAGATCCGTCTAGTCAAGGCTATGGTTTTTCCAGTAGTCGTGTATAGATGTGAGAGTTGGACCATAAAGAAAGCTGAGTGCTGAAGAATTGAGGGTTTTGAACTGTGGTGTTGGAGAAGACTCTTGAGAGTCCCTTGGACTGCAAGGAGATCCAACCAGTCCATTCTGAAGGAGATTGGCCCTGGGTCTTCATTGGAAGGACTCATGCTGAAGCTGAAACTGCACTGATTTGGCCACCTGATGTGAAGAGCTGACTCATTTGAAAAGACCGTGATGCTGGAAAAGATTGAGGGCAGGAGGAGAATGGGATGACAGAGGATGAGATGGTTGGATGGCATCACTGACTCAATGGACATGGATTTGGGTAGACTCTGGGAGTTGGTGATGGACAGGGAGTCCTGGCATGCGCAGTTCATGGGGTCACAAAGAGTCGGACACAACTGAGCGACTGAACTGAACTGAACTGAACTGAATGGAAATGCAGACTTAGAGAACGATTTTGTGGACACAGTGGGGGAAGGAGAGGGTGGGATGAGCTGAGAGAGTAGTCTAGGAATATACACATTACCATATGTAAAATAGATAGTCAGTGGGAATTTGCTCTGTGATGCAGGGACCTCAAACCTAGTGCTTTGTGACAACATAGAGGGGTGGGATGGGATGGGAGGTGGGAGGGAGATTCAGAAAGGAAGGGACATATATCCACCTGTGGCTGATTCATGTTGATGTAGGATAGAAACCAACACAATATAGTAAAGTAATTATCCTCCAACTAAAAATAAATAAATTTTAAAAAACAGAGGAGTTAGGTGATTGCAACAGAGGATATATGGCCTCCAAAGACCAAAATTTTTACAATCTGCTCCTTTGACAAAGAAGCTGGTTCACCCGTGGTCTTCCACTTTGGACTACATACAGAAATTCAAGTAATGGATAAAGTTACTAAAACATCTTCCACATATCATACAGTCAGATATTACAGAGTACCTATTCTCAACACTGGGAGTATAAAAATGATGGAGCCCATATCCCTAGTCTCTTAGAATGAAACAGATTCAACAAGAAATTATTAGGAGATGGTTTAATAAAGATAAATGGGGAAAGCAGAGTGTTTGCCTTGCATGGTCAAGGGAGTTGTAAAACAAGACCCAAAAGACAAGAAGACCTGAACTGATCTAGACAGAGGAAAACATCTAGTGCTGAAGCTGTATTGTGCCTATTTCTTAACAAAAGGTCTAAGCAAGGGAAATATCAGTACCTTTCAGATAATAGGAGCTGGTTGTGGAGCTGACACTGTCCCCAGCCAGCCAGGTGAGGGGCACCAGAATCTCGACCTTCTATTCTACACACCAAAGACTGGTCCAGGAAGTCTCTCCTCAATTACACTCACTCCTCCTCTCTTCTTCTCAAGTCTATGACTCCACAGTTCACCAGGAATTTCTGAGACTTAAAATAAGAATGCCAGGCTCCTTGTTGCAAATGTTGAAACTTTACATGAAATTTTAGAACCTCCAAAGACCACATGGCTGGCTTTCTTTGCACAGATGATTAATCATGGGTTTTTATGGCCTGTTGTTCTCGGGTGTACTTGTTTGACTCATTTTCATGGAATGCTTTTGTCCAAAGATGTGCAGAAATCATCCAGTTATTTTCGAATGACGAATGCATGCATGGTTTATTCATATATGCTCTTAAATTTAAATATTCAAAGGTTTCAAGTGAAAAAATCTTGAAAGAATCAATTTCGCTGCTTTTCACTACATTGAAGATCCCTTCTCACACCATTCGCTCCTTAAAAGTTGATGTATGCATAGCAGTGGTCCTGGTTTCATATGGAATCATCACCTGGCTTCATTTGTTCATGCCTATATTCAAGAAACACATCTTAAACAGCCTCCAATGCAATCCTCAATCCTCTCATCCCTCAATAATGAGTTTTGAAACTTTCCATTGAGATGAATTCATCCAAGAACATCTGCTTTATTTGTTCTTCTTTAAAAAAAATTTTTTTAACTAAATTCAATTTCAGTGTTTTCTTAAAAATGATTATTTTGGGTGGTGCTGGGGTTTTGTTTCTGCGTGCAGGCTTTCTCTAGTTGCGGCAGGTGGGGGCTGTTCCCTAGTTGCTGTGTGCAGGCTTCTCATTGCAGTGGCTTCTCGTTGCTGCACACGGGTTCCAGGGTGCTTGGGCTTTAGTAGCTGTAGCATGCGGGCTCAGTAGCTGTGGCTCCCAGGCTCTAGGCACAGGCTCAATAGCTGTGGCACCCAGGGTTTGTACTTCACGGCAGGTGCGATCTTCCTGGGTCAGGGATCAAACCCGTATCTCCTGCCCTGACCAGAAGATTCTTTGCCACTGAGCCACCAGGGAAGCCCAGCTCTCCTTTTAAAATGCAATTATTTCTGGCAAAGAAACCAAATCCTGTAAGTGATTATCAAGTCTCTTAATTGAGATTGATAGCTGTGTGGTTACAGAGCTGGGCAGGAGGAACTTGGGAAACTCCAAGTGTAAGGATAGAAGAAAAGCAAGCAGATCATTAATCAGATTCTGTGCCTAAAGTTAAAATCTAAAGAGTAGTAACCAAGACTCCTTAGAAAGCAGTGATCTGAAGAGAATGATACCATTTCTGTCTCATGTAATAGTCCAGGGTGAGAACATGGGAATATTGGAACACAGTCATGCAGGACTCCTGTTTCTTGCATTTTGTTTTTATACCAGTTGCACTTTGGAGAAGCTCGGATGCCCCGATAAAAGTGGCAAAAAGCACTTGAATTAAAGATGTGTTCCCTCACTCCAGATTTCTACTCTCTAATGCTTCTATTTTTCCCTTCTTTTATTCTTTTGAAGTGATTCCACACTCAAGTGGAGAGAAAGGAAGCTCTACCTCCTAGGAGGGTATATCTCCTTTTTTTTTTTTTTGTATTTGTGATTATTCTGTAATGGGAGCGGCAGGGGATGAGATGGTTAGATAGCATTACTGCCTCAATGGACAGTGCAAACTCTGGGAGAAAGTGAAGGGCAGAGGAACCTGGCCTGCTGCAATCCATGGGATCACAAAGAGTTGGACATGACTTAGCAACTGAACAACAACAACCTTTATATATCCTGTCATTTGTTTATGTCAACATCAACTTGTGAATATTTATTTTATTCACTGGGTTTTAATCCAATATTTTAGAATCCTGAAGTGTAAGTGAGTGGGGATATAAACTGATTGGGTGTGGATTTAGCAAGTATGTAAAGGTAGTAGAAGAAAGAGAAAGGTAAGTTCTGATAATCCTGAAAAACTATAACCATAGAAATTACCATTAAATAATCATCTCCAAAAGGGAAGAACCCATCTCTGAGATGCATCTTCAGCAAGCAATATCTGAAAATCTGGGTAAACTGGGAGAGCAATCATTTTTGGCTCCACATTGCAGGTAAGTTCAAAAGAGAATGGAGCTCTCCTAAGTACTTCTAGCTTAGTGACACATAGTGTTCTATTGTGTTTTTAATTTGTGTTTTATGAAGGTTGGTAACTGAGTGTCGTTTTATGTGGTGACTTGTCATCTATATATCCTCCTCCTCACTGAAATACTTCTTTATGACTTATACCCAATTTCTAGTAGGACTGATAGGTGTTTCTATCATTGAGTTTTGAGAGTGTTTTATATCAGTTTAGTTCAGTTCAGTCACTCAGTCATGTCCGACTCTTTGTGACCCCATGGACTGCAGCACACCAGGCCTCCCTGTCCATCACCAACTCCTGAAGTCCACCCAAACCCATGTCCATTGAGTTGGTGATGCCATCCAACCATCTCATCCTCTGTCGTCCCCTTCTCCTCTGGCCCTCAGTCTTTCCCAGCATTAGGGTCTTCTCAGATGAGTCAGCTCTTTGCATCAGGTGGCCAAACTATTGCAGTTTCAGCCTCAACATCAGTCCTTCCAATGAACACCCAGGACTGATCTCCATTAGGATGGCCTGGTTGGATCTCCTTGCAGTCCAAGGGACTCTCAATAGTCTTCTCCAACACCACAGGTAAAAAGCATCAATTCTTTGGTGCTCAGCTTTCTTTATACTAATTCTACATCAGATAGATACATGGCTTGCAAATATTCTCTCCCAGTTTATAGTCTTTTCATTATGTTCACAGAGTTTTTGATACAGTAAAACATTAATTTTGATAAGATTCAATTTATCAATCTTGTTAGCTTCAGTTGTACAGCAAAGTGATTCAGTTATACGGCATGCTTGAGCTTAGTCTCTCAGTAACTTCCAAATCTTTGTAAACCCATGGACTATAGACCGCCATGTCCATGGTATTTTCCAGGCAAGAAAACTGGGGTGGGTTGCAGTTTCCTCCAGGGCATCTTCCTGACCCGGGGATCCAACCTACCTCTCCTGTGTCTCCTGCATTGCAGGCAGATTCTTTAGAAATTATCCTCTTTTCCTTCTGTTATTGGTTTCTAGTTTGAGTTCTTTATGGTCAGAGAATAGACTCTATATGATGTCAATCATTTAAATTTGTAAGGCTTGTTTTATGGCCCAGGATATGATCTACCTTGATAAATGTTCCATGTGAACTTGGAAAGAAAAAAGTGTGTTTGTTGTTACCGTAGAGTACTGTGTTATTTCTTTCTGGCATCCAGAGTTTCAAATGAGAAATTTGCTGTCATTAAAATTGTTTCATAAGGTAATTTGTCATTTCTCTTTGGCTACCATTAAGAGTTTTTTCTTTGTTTTTAGTTTCTGGAAATTTACTTATTATATACCTTGGTGTGAATTTGAATTTATTCTTTAAGGATTTTTCTTACATTTTTTCAAACTTGTTTTCCAACAATTCAGAAAGTTTTCAGTCACTATTTCTTTAAATGTTCAGCCCCGTTCTTTCTCCTAAAGAAATCTGCTGTTATCTCACAGATTTCTGAGGCTTTGTTTGTTGTTATTGTTTAGCCGCTAAGTTGTGTCTGACTCTTTGAGACACCATGGACGATAGATTGCTAGGCTCCTCTGTTCATGAAATTTCCCAGGCAAGAATACTGGAGTAGGTTGCTATGTCCTTCTGCAGGAGATCTTCTCGACCCAGGGATCAAACCTGCATCTCCTGCAGTGGCAGGCAGGTACTTAACCACAGAGCTACCTGGAAAGCCAAGGCTTTGTTTACTTGTATTTCTTTAATTTATTATTTTCCCTCTGTTCTTCTGATAGGGTGAATTCTATCGACTTGCCCTAAAGTGCTCAGGTTTACCGATTCTACTCATGCCATGAAAATCTCCTCTCATGTTGCCATTCCTAGATGTATCCTTTTTGAAATGCAATGTCATTTTAAAATACCTATTTACAGTGACTATTCAATAATTTCTGCTGCTGGATTAGCCTGCTCTGAAATTACCACTTGTCTTTCATCATAAGTTCTTACAAAAAGTCTTTAATAATATTTGCCTAAAATAAGATAAACCCAGTTTCCAAAGGCTAGTTCTTGTCCTAGGAAGAAAAAAAGCATTTGAGTTACACACACCCCCTTTTTTAAAAAAAAACAGATATTGTACTGTGATGGCAAGTAAAAGTGTGTGCCTTGGGGCTATGCCGAGTCTGGGGGTTGTCTAAACTAGAGACAGTCCTACTGTTTTATGATTGTACAAGGTAACTGTCTGAATCATCCTCTGCTTGAACCAACAATGCTCAATGTCACCCTCTCATTTCCAGAAGGTTTCTTCTATATTTTCTGTCTTCTCCAATAAAATGATACTTTTGCAAGCTCATTTCTGATTTCTCATGTGCTCTTCTCAGCATTTTGAGTAGACACCCACTGCAGTTTGAGCAAGAATAAGGGTGAAATTCTGGAGTGATAAAGTTCTGAACAAGTTAATCTCCTCTCCCTGGATTTCATAGAATTGCTTAGTGACACAATTATATTCAGTTTCCAAAATTAGATATAATCATTTTCTTCCTTGTAAAGGTTAATAGACACTTAAAAGCAACAGCAAGTGATTGGATAGGCTTCTAAATTTGGGATTCCAAGATCAAATAATATGGCTTCGTGCTATACAAAAATATTAAAATATTTTCTATTTTGATGTTACACCTTCCATGCGTGAGCTAGGTCCCGAATTTATTTATTTAAAGAAGACCACTTTTATGAACTCTAGATTTATGCAATAAACTGCTTTTATGATTACCTCAAAAAATGTTGCATATGCATGCTTAGTTGCTCAGTTGCGTCTTACTTTGTGCGATCCCATGGACTGTAGCCTCTTTCCCCAGGATTTTCCAAGCACGAATACTGGAGTGGGTTGCCATTTCCCTCTCTAGTGGAACCTTCCCAACCCAAGGATCAAACTTGAGTCTCCTGCATTAGCAGGCAGATTCTTTACCACTGCGCCACCTGGGAATCCCCAAATATGCTGGCTGCCAAGTAAGTAGAAATACAACTTAGCAGGTACCAATAAAACCTTTAATAGACTTCTAGCCTACTTGGCTTCCTTCAGTTCTCACCATCTCAATTAATGGGTCATTCTTCCTCTAGTTCTTCAGATGCCAAGTTGAATTCCATCTGTGGTTTATCCCTAAATTTCTGTGTACCATCAATAAGGTACTAAGAATCTGAACATTTCTCCTTCTCAACCTCCCTTTCTTCTTGCTCTTCTCAGTTTAAAATACGTGCACTGGATCATTTTGCAGCCCTACCCACCCTGTGTTTTGTTAACTAATATTTTATCTCTAAGCTGCCTTTGCTGTACTCTGAAAAGAAAACAAAATGTAATGCTATAGCTGCAGGTGAAAATAACTCTATGTGTCCAGATTGCCTGTGATCACAAAGCATGATAAACTTCTCAGAGGCAAAGTTTAAAACATCCAGCAGGCTTAGATTTCATGATTAAATTTTGAAGCCAAACATTTCTATTTCCTGTGAAATTTTAGCGTCCTTTAGAGTTGGAGCATGTTTGTTTTGTTAAAAGCAACTTTCCCTTTGATTGCTGAAGCATTTCATTCTCTCTATAAACGTTATAGCAAGTCTACATACTTTATGTTTTCCATTTTTTTTTTCCCCAAGAACAGTCAGCAAAAATTGTGTTCTCAAGTGCCCTGAGAACAAGGGCATTGATCGCTCCAGTTGGAGTTTTAGGCCACCTTCTTCTTGTCACTCTCAGCTGTAATTTAAGATATCAGCTTTAAATTATTTAGCAGTTTATAAGTATAAATAATTTACCAGTCAACAGCTCAGGCGACAGCCCATTAATCAGTCTGCGAACGTGTGCACTGATGTCATGCTGTGGTCTGTGTCGGGCTGAGTCTTGATGAGGTCCATGTGCTCAGAGCCCCTTTCCTCCCCTCCCCTCCCTAAAATGTGACCTGTCTTGCTTGCAGATTGAATTAATTGGGGCTCACACTGACAGGTGCGCTCAAGAACTCTAACCTCCAGAGGTTGGAACCAAACTTTGTTACAGCAGCAGGTGCAATCATGGCTTTGCTACCACCGGCTGATTATGACTGCATTGTGGCATCCTCAAAGCACATGTGTGGAGAAGATGAATTAAGGAAGAGCATTTTACCAGGAAGGTGTGATTTTTTTGAAATAAGGATGTGTAGTAATGTTGAGTGTTTATTTGTATCTTCGTGTCTAGGTGCTGGGTTTTTAAGTTTTGACTGATCATTTTTTTAGGAACTACGTTTCCTTCCTTCATCCCTGTGCTCTAATGACAATGTGGCAGTTTCTTTCCATAATCTTTGGGGCATTTCATTTTTCATTCAAGTTTTTTTTTCCTTTTCTTTTTTAAAATGTTTTGGCTGTGCTGTAGGAAATGTGGTTTTCTTAGTTCCTTGATCAGGGCTCGAACCTATGTCCCTTGCATTGGAAGATCGAGTCTTAACCACTGGGCCATCAGGAAAGTCCAGTTTTGTGTGTGTGTGTGTGTATATATATATATATGCACATAATTAAATATATAACATATAGTGTGTATATATATTTAATTCAATATATATATAATATATATAATTTAAGTTATAGTTGGATTTTTTTACAATGATATTAGTACTCTTCTAAGTCTCATTAGCCTTATAGGGGTATACAACACCTTCCTATAAAAACTATGACATATTAATATAAAACACATTCAAAAGTTGTACAAAAGACTGATGGGATAATCTTTTAGTAAAATTGTTGACTCTCTTCACAGGGTAACTAGTAGCCCAAATTATTGTGTGGTTATGCAGACCCTCCTTTTGAGTATTAAGATGAAGAGAAGTAAACCATCAACAGAGTAGGGTCTACTCTGGTGGCCTCTCAAGGCACCGTGCTTCTAGTCTTTGTCTCCTTCAAGAACTCTCTGAAAGCACAGAGTTAACTCCAAGGTTCTGGTCTGCCCTCCCCCGCAGCAGCGCGCATCAACCCTGCCTGAGCTCTGGGTGTTCCATGAGAAGGTGCCCCCCGACACAGTCCGGCTTCTCTCTGTCTTGCTGTGTCCTTGTTGGTCCAAGCTTCACTGTGCCCTGAGGACATTCGTTTCCAGCTCTAGCTTTCATTTAACATCCTGGACCAGAGATCGTGCGGTTTCGGTCCAAACCCTTTTGACACTGTAATAATTCGACCACTTTGGCTTCGCTGAGGCAGACACAGAGGCTAGTTTCAAGGTGGTGTCCAAAGTTCACAGTGAAATTTTATTGGAACTGTTTTCCAAGCTGGAGCAGGAGCCCTCCACCTGGGGTGTCTCTCCCTGGGATTCCATGTTGCATTCAACCCTGCCCTGGATCACATAATCCTCACTAAGCTGAAGCTCTTTACCCAAGCTCACCACAGACGTTAACTCCTGTCTACAGAGTCCATCTGCCCTTTTCAACCAGTTTCCTGACTCAACCAGCTGCCCTTTCGTTTTACTGTAATCCACGTCACTCCCCTAGGAGGAGGGCTTGTTACGTGCCAGGCACTAACGAAGTAGCTATGCAGATAACTTACCACTTAATGTCCCTCACTACACAGACATGTTAATGAGGGTGCTGTAGGATACTGAACCGAACAGCAGGAGAGTTCGGTTCAGAGGCCAAATTAGGCCTTCAAAGTTCACACTGTGTACTCTTTACTTTGTGGGCTTAGTTGTGGCTGATTCTGCAATCCCGTGGACTGTAGCCCATGAGGCTCCTCTGTCCATGGAATTCTCCAGGCAAGAATACTGGAGTGGGATGCCACTTCCTCCTCCAGGGGATCTTCCCGACCCAGGGATTGAACTCATGTCTCCTGCACTGGCAGGTGGGTTCTTTACCACCGAGCCACCAGGGAAGCCCCCTGTGCTATACAGTAGGTCTTGTTTCAGTGTTAACTTCTTGAATCTGTTCTCTCTCCTGGTACTCTGTATAGCTTTCTTCTCCTTGAATTTCTGTTTGCTAGTCTTCCACTTTCTCTCCATCCTTAGCTGTCCATGGAAACCATCTCCATCTTCCACTTTACTAAGCATTGCATGTCCCATATCTCTCTGTATTGACTTGTTCTCTGCCCTCTCTGCCCAATGCCAGGGATTTTTCAAGCCAAACTTCCGCCAAGGACTGTTCATAGGGTTTCCTGTATCAAATCAACCATATATATAAGAGATAAATTATGCTGTATGTCTAAAAGACAGTTCTTCATACTATTGTCCAATCAACTATTTGCTGAGTGAAGACACACACTTTCCTGTACTTGCCATTAACGTTGGCAAGCAATTAAAAATAATCTGGCGTGTATGTAACAGAATCAAATCAACTAGCCTGTGTACGTGTGTGTGCTCAGTCGCTCAGTTGTGTCTGACTCTTTGAGACCCCAGGGACGACTCTGTCCATGGGATTTCCCAGGCAAGATGCTGGGGTGGGCAGCCATTCCCTTCTCCAGCCACTAGCCTGTGTTTAAGTGGCTAAATAAGCCACTTTATAGTCACTTTGAAACTTCCACAACAACTTGCTGTAATAGCAGATGCAAGGCTGAGCAAAGTAAGTTATTTAGATATTTACTGAATTAATTTTACTCAGCACACAGTTCCAGTCGCCTACTTCTCTGAATGAGTCCAGAGAATGAGCACAGAAAAAATGTAAATATGCACAAGACTCAGTCTTGCTGTTCCTCTCTATACAGGAGGCTCACCCCCTCCCCAAGCCCACCACCTGGGGAAGCTCTGGCTCTAGTAAAGATTTGCCTTAAGCTTCAGTTCACTAGCAAATCTTTCTCTAGACTTAACTCTCTGGTGATGACAATACCACTTTCATTTCTCTAAATCCAGTGCCCACACGGCATCTGCCACAGAATTGCCACTCAGTAGGTATTTGTTCGATTAATTTAAACCATGATTCTGTACTTAACAAGTTCACAGGACTGATTAAAAGCACAGCAGTCTTACCTAAAAACAATAATGATCAATTGTTCATTTCTTAGGAGAAAATGATAGCACAATCCATCATTAACACTTGGCCAAATCAGACATAAATATTTAAAAAAATATTTTGCTTTGTTCTGTCATTATGGTCTGTGTCAAATTCTTCTCATTAATCATTGGCATACTATTATATATTCAGCAGATTTGGGACACCCATCCTGAATAGTAGTAAGAAAATATGACTTATCAGTAGAATAAATGCTTTGCTGTCCCCATGATAGGTTGCTAAGTAGTAGAGTGGCTGGGATAAAATTCTCAGCATCTCAGGAAATTATGAGGAAGTTTAAAATATATAAAAATAACAAAATAGCCAGAAACAGGACCAAAACTGGAAGTGCACTCAAAGGTAAGTAAAACAGTTATGCCCAACAACAAGACAGATATTTTAGTAACATCTTCCACTTTAGTATTTGTGACTTTTGTTCAAATGAATACAGAATCACCTTTGGTAAAGAAGCATTTTTTTAAATAATTGCTAAGAAAGCCTGGACTTTTAAATATCAAGCTTTATTGTGTAATCTATCAGTTCAGTTCAGTTCAGTCATTCAGTCATGTCCGACTCTTTGTGAGCCCATGAATCGCAGCACGCCAGGCCTCCCTGTCCATCACCAACTCCCGGAGTTCACTCAGACTCACGTCCATCAAGTCCGTGATGCCATCCAGCCATCTCATCCTCTGTCGTCCCCTTCTTCTCCTGCCCCCAATCTCTCCCAATATCAGGGTCTTTTCCAATGAGTCAACTCTTCACATGAGGTGGCCAAAGTACTGGAGCTTCAGCTTTAGCACCATTCCTTCCAAAGAAATCCCAGGACTGATCTCCTTCAGAATGGACTGGTTGGATCTCCTTGCAGTCCAAGGGACTCTCAAGAGTCTTCTCCAACACCATAGTTCAAAAGCATCAATTCTTCGGCGCTCAGCCTTCTTCACAGTCCAACTCTCACATCCGTACATGACTATTGGAAAAACCATAGCCTCGACTAGACAGACCTTAGTCGGCAAAGTGATGTCTCTGCTTTTGAATATGCTATCTAGGTTGGTCATAACTTTTCTTCCAAGGAGTAAGCGTCTTTTAATTTCATGGCTGCAGTCACCATCTGCAGTGATTTTGGAGCCCCAAAAAATAAAGCATAGGAATATATAATTTTCTTGGGAGAGAATTCACATGGCTCATAGAAAGTGTCTGCTTGAATTGGTATTCCCAGTAACCTGAGTTCTCCTACAGCTGCAAGGCTCCTTGTGTACATCTTGCTGGTTGTGGAATAAAAATTCTAAGTGCTCAATTATTAAACCTATTCTCACAGGGTAAAGAGGACCCCAAGAATCCCCATTTCAGTCCTGGGCTCAGAGGTTTGACTGCAGTGCTACGTGAAGCCCTGCAATATCTCTAAGGAAAATTTTTTTCTTAACGGACAAGTAATTTCTCTTAATGGACCATCATAGTCTAAATATCCAGCTGAAAATATTTTCTAGATATCCTTCTTTAGGATATTTTGACTATCTTCTTAGCCTTTTGGCTAAGATCAGGCATAGTATGGAGGCTTCCCTGGTGGCTCAGCGGTAAAGAATCCACCTGCCAATGAAGGAGAAGCAGGTTCAGTCCTTGGGTTGGGGATATCCCTTGGAGAAGGAAATGGCAACCCACTCTATTATCCTTGCCTGGAAAATCTCATGGACAGAAAAAATCCCATGGGGTGCAAAAGGGTCGGACATGACTGAGCATACACACACAGTAGCTCTTAACGGCTGTGAATACAAAGAGGATGAAACCCAAGCTGTCAACTGTGTTCACTGTTTGGAAGTTTCATAAAGCTTGTAGATATCTTTAAAATGTGGAAATTCAATATGTGAGGTTTATTTCTGGTCATAAATAAAGGTAATTGAACGTTGATGATTTTGTATAATGCCTATTCATAGCTTTTTTAATTTTGGAGATCGGTTTGAGATAGTGAAAACTATGGCTTACAAGGTCTTGGAATGGCAAGTGATCTCGATACAAAGAAGATGCTTAGATAAGAAACCTAGGAGATTTATAGAGGCAGAGCCTAAATCTCCATTTTCTAGCATAGAGTCATGTGAACTACTAAGAACACATTCAATTCATTTCAGGAAAACAATAGGAATATTCAGATAGATATTTAATTTTTTTCAGAAGTGATCTCCTCACAAAAAGTCAGTCCAGTACTTGCAATTACATTTAAACCCATCAATTCCCCTCACAATCTTGTTTATAAAGACACTCTGATGAGTGAACATCACAAGAGACAAGCAGAATTGTCACAAATTATATGTCCTGACATCAAAATAATAGGATTTTGACAGAGTTATGAAAACATAATTCTTCATGCCACTTATTAATCCTACAAAAATGTGTAAATTACTTTTGTGTGTGTGTGTGTGTGAGCATTAAGTTGCTTCAGTCCTGTCCAACTTTTCGTGACCCATGAACTGTAGCCCGCCAGGTTCGCCTGTCCAAGAATACTGGAGTAGGTAGTCATGCTCCAGGGATCTTCCTGACTTAGGGATTGAGCCTGCGTCTGTTGCGTCTCCTGCATTGGCAGGCAGATTCTTTACCACTAGTGCCTTTCTTTGGCAAAGACTGAACAGTCAACCCAAAGTGTCCCATGCAATGTGCTGAATGAATGCTTCCCCCAAGTAGCACTAATCTTAGCAGTTCTTTAAATTTTATTGAACAAGTATAATGAACATTAATGAATTTCTCATTGTTTCAGTGGGCAATATCGGACAGTATTTCAATAGTACAGCTTTAGATTTTAAAATAAGGCAGTGCAAAGGTTATGACAAAAGCTGTAAGCACATGAAATGCAGGAACTATAGAAAACAGCAGAATATTCAATGACTGAATTATACTTTAAACCCAAGGAGTTAAAAACATTTTTCCTGCACTTTTAGACTCTAACTCCTTTATTCACAAAATTATAAGCTTTACATACCTCTACATTCTACACACCTTTACATTCTACATACCTCAATATTTACATACCTTTATATTCTTTTTTAAAAACTCCCTCTTCCAGTAGATATTATCCATATTTCATGAATAAGTTGCTATGTAGTGCCGTGTGCTTAGTCGTGTTTGACTCCTTGAGACTCTTTGGACTGTACCTCTCCAGGCTCCTCTGCCCACGGGATTTCCCAGGCAAGGATACTGGAGTGGGTTGCCATTTCCTTTGAACCCACATCTCTTGTATCTTCTGCATTGCAGGCAAATCCTTCACCTGCTGAGCCACGAACAGGTTAATGTAGTACAAAGTTAAATGGCTTACATAAGGGCCTCAAATTCTACTTTAAACAAGAGGAAGGTACAGCTATCTGTCCACACATACACATATCACATATGTGCGTGCTTATATAAAGAGATAAATATAATGTTACATTAGAAATTTTCAACATATAAAAAAGTGAATTAAAGGATATGTTTCCCAAAAACTGATGCAGCATGTATAAGATACCTAGTGAATATAGCAATTCTCTTTTGGATTTGAATTTCTGTTAAAAAAAAAATTATACCATTCATTTTCCTGAGGGCACATGGGTAAGTAAATTATATAACTTGAAAGTGAACACAATCCTCCAAAACAGGAAAACATTTTGCTTTACACTTTAGCAGAATGTGTTGGGTTTAGGGGCCTGGGGGAAAAAGGCATAAACTAAACTACAATAGATACGTGTCAAAGTGTACATGCAACATATTAAAATGAGCAGACATATAAAAATGAAAAAGTGATGTTTATAAACGAAGTTATGTTCTCTTGGGCATTTTGAAACCCATAGGGACCATGTTTATAATAGAAATGTTAACATACCTGGAAGGTAAAATCAGCAAAATAATTTAGGAGAAAATGTAAAGTTGAAATGGGGGCAAATACTATAAGCGTTTTTTCTGTTGCTGTAAAGAAACATGTTGACAGAGAAGAATCAGGATGAAGGTAAACATGAAAGAAAACCAAAACAGGAAATGGATCCCTGCGTGTCTGCCACGAACCTCGAGACTGGCAAAGGATAAGAGTGAAGTGTCCTCAGTTTAAATAACATATCCGTATCTTCCATGAGGGAATTAAGCTCCTTAGATGCACAGTGCATTAAAAAATACATCCAAATTTCAATGAGGTTTTAACAGAGATGGAGTGAAAGTGACGAGCAAGCTGAGCAGAGAGAGAGACAGAAGAAGAGAAAATGAAAAAAGGAAGGAAAGAAGGAAGGAGGGGAAAGAAGGAGGAAGGCAGAGAGAGAGAAAGAATAAAATAGCTTCATAAAGCTTACAATAAATTCTTAAAATTCAAGAATCTGCCTTGTGGAAAAAAGATATTGTTAGAGTCAGGAGTCTGCTGGGCATATATTATTTGAGAAAAAAAATTAGAGAATTAAAAAACCCTGTTAGCAAAAGCTGAAAAAAAAAAGAATGAAAATATCCTAATTTTCACTTTTGCGTTTAGATGGGCCTCTGGATACAGAAGAAATGGTCTTTAATATTGAACTTAGGGTTTCTTTCCTTTCTGAATAAAGGGTGAGTTTTTGCCATATTTAGGTCTGTTTATGGCTTTCATTAACTAAGTTTTTTTTTTTCCTTAGAATACATGTTCTCTACCCTACCTTTGTGACTTCTAGGCAATGCCAGTGCATCAAGTATGAAGCTACATCATTCATAAGGATGAAGCTACATCATTCATAAAACATTAAAAATGGAGAATGGTCCAAAGTTCAAGTTATTCATTGCAGTCATGTGTGACAAGAAGTAGCAGTCCACACTGGGAAATATTTATAAACAAAGTAAATTCTCTCCACCAGGGATTTATATTTATTAGTAGTCACAAGAAATTTTTGAGCATCCCTAGAAAACAACGTGTGCGTATAAGAAGTAATAAGGATTTGGAAAGAAATGAATATTAATAACTGTTATCTGTTGTTCTTCAAGAGATTGTTAGCATAAATTCAGAATGACACACGATCTGGTTGCCTTCTATAAAACTGTGCCCTCTTCTTAGATACGTAGTATTAACTAAATGTAATAAAAATTCCGTTCAATCTTAGGACCAGCTCCATGCTCAGCTATAGAAGGAAACAAGTGATTCAGCCTCAGAGTTCCTAGGCCTGTGGACCTTGCTCTGCGAGGGCCAATGGGTGGAGGTGCCTTGTGTGGTTCACGGCAGGGCTCCACCGGCTAGAAGCTGATGCAGACAGCAGAGTGCTTCTTCATACAGAGACAGAGCTTCCTACCTTACTCTCTGAAAGAATTATCTTAAAAGAGTACAAAGCGGTGGGAAGAATAGAAGCAATCATTGTTGACTTCATTTTTGTCTTGTACCAGACAAGAAAAGACCCTTGTGCATTTAACCATAAGTGGACATGCCACACAGGGAACTCCCCCGCCAGTCTTGCAAACCTGGCCCTATTGCAAAACCTCTGTATCAGCCAGTGCCCAGCAGAAATGGCTGGCTGAGAGTGTAACCCAACAGGTGCATTGAAAAGCAATCCTTCAAAGGTGTGGGAAGAGCTGAGGGAACAGGAAAGGTGAAACACCTTGGAACCAACACTAGCTGATAGCCGTGACCATGCTTGGGTCTGGAGGCTCAAGGGGAGGGTGCGGTGTGCTTGAAACCCAGAGAAAACTAAGGAAGTTTCTAACGCCCCAAGGAAGAGGCATAAGATTCAGCTGCAATTGCTGCCAGTCCCTGCTGAGCTAGGCTGTTGTTTAGATGTTAAGTCACATCTGACTCTCTGCAGCCCCATGGACTATAACCCGCCAGGCTCCTCTGTCCATGGGATTTCCCAAGCAAGAATAACTGGAGTGGGTTGCCGTTCCTTTCTCCAGGGGATCCAACCCGTGTCTCCTGCATTGGCCAGAGGGTTTTTTACCACTAGCACCATCTGGAAAGCCCTTAGGGGCAAATGTACGTCCACTAAACACCGTCCAAATACTCCCCGGCTCCTGCTGTTGCCTCCCACTGGCAAAATCCAGTGCTACATCACGCTTCCCCACTGCTTTTTCATTTTCCTTTTCAAGATTTTTTTTTTAATGCAGATCATTAAAAGAAATCTTTTTTGAATTTGTCATAGTACTGCTTCTGTTTTACGTTTTGTTTTTTTTTTTTTTGGCCCCAAGCCACGTGAGATTTTAGCTCCCCAACCAGTAATTGAACCTGCACCCTCTGAATTGGAAGGTGAAGTCCTAACACTGGCTTACCAGAGCCAGCCCCATTATTCTTGTAATAAAATCTAAAAATACAAACCTCTTTCAAGGCTCTACATGAACAAGTGTCTACTCTTCCAACTCCACTTCATACAACCCACCCCTTTTGTTCACTGTATTGTAACTGCATTTGACTTCCTTGCTATTTCAGGAAATGTTTGGGGGTCTTGCTGGATATGCTGTTTTCTCTTCTTGAAGCATAGTTCCTCCAGGATTTAGTTGTCTCCTTTTTTTCTCCAAATGTTCTTTTGGTAAAGCCAGATCCCAACTCCACCCTAAATGGACTTACTTGTTCTACTTGGGTTCACCACTCTAGCTGAGTTAGTGTCTTCTTGCATTAGAATTATCTCATTTAACTGTTTATTTGTTGTCTTTCTTCCTCTACTATAATATTAGCTCTATAAGAGGAGAGATTTGCCTGTCTTGTCCACCAATATTTCTCCAGAGCCTAAAACATGGTGAAAGTCATTCAGCTGTGTCCCATGAAAGTTCACTCTGTGACCCCGTGGACTGTAGCCCGCCAGGCTCCTCTGTCCATGGGATTCTCCAGGCAGGAGTACTGGAGTGGGTGCCCTTCCTTTCTCCAGGGGATCTTCCCACCCAGGGACTGAACCCAGATTTCCCACCACTGCGGGCAGATCCTTTGCCGTCTGGGCCACCAGGGAAGTCCTAGAACATGATAGGAACTCAGTAAACATTTGCTGAGTGAACGAGTGTGTATAAGATTGAATAAACGTGTATTCCAACTACTTTGCCTAATTGGAAACGCCTAAAAGCACTCAAAATTCGAGACTTTAAAAAATTTCTTTCAGATACAACCTTTAAATTGTTACCTCCTTTAACTTACAACATACAAAATAAAATGCTAGACTCGGAGAGGGTTAAACATACTTATAATTTAGCTCTTGACATATTTAAATTCAATAGAGGAATAAGCAATTTATATATAACTGTAACACCAGACGGAATATACATGCAATAATAGGAATTATATGTGTTAAATGGTTTAAAAAATGCAAATATGTCATTTGAATAGAAATTGGGAGGAAGTTTATTCGAGGTAGACATTGAAAATAGTAAAGATTTTAACAGGTGGGAATGAAAAGGAGGAGACATAATCAGACAAGTATAAGCTAAGGTGAAATATGAAAAGTTCTGGACCACATTTGGGATGAAGGAGTAATATAGTTTTTTGGACAATAACAAAGATTAATATGTATGGTATGATTATCATTAACCATGTATAATATAATTTAATCTCAAAATAATTCTATAACAATAATTATTATTATGACCATTTCATAGATGAAGAATCTGAACAACAGAGATGAATTCACCCACCCAAAGCCTAGGAAGCTATAGAAACAGGAAATTGAACTAATGCAGCTTGAATGCAGACCAGTATTTTAAATAAACCAGAAAGGTAGATGGAAGCATAGGAAGAAAACTTCTTGAATGCAAAGCTACAGATTTGGTGTGTAGTCGAGAAAGTGATAGAGAATTGAGCATGATTTTGAGTAACGTTTATATGGAAACAATACAGAATAACATTATATATTTATGTATAATATTAAATATAATAAGTATGTATATACACTATCATGCTTCCCAGGTGGTGCAGTGGTAAAGAACCTGCCTGCCAATGCAGAAGACTCAAGAGAGGTGGGTTCAATCCTGGGTCAGGAAGAACTCCTGGAGAAGCAAATGGCAACCCACTCCAATATTCTTGCTGGAGAATTTCATGGACAGAGGAGCCTGGTGGGCTACAGTCCACCAGGAGGGGTCACAAGGAGTCGAACATGACTGAGTACGCACACATAGTTCATCAATACTATAAGATATAATTTACATCAGTTCAGTTCAGTTCATTCGCTCAGTCATGTCCGACTCTTTGCGACCCCATGAATAGCAGCACACCAGACCTCCCTGTCCATCACCAACTCCCGGAGTTCACTCAGACTCACATCCATTGAGTCCATGATGCCATCCAGCCATCTCATCCTCGGTCGTCCCCTTCTCTTCCTGCCCCCGATCCCTCCCAGCATCAGAGTCTTTTCCAATGAGTCAACTCTTCGCATGAGGTGGCCAAAGTACTGGAGCTTCGAGAGAAAGACAAAGGAAATACAGCTAAAAGTTAACATTATTTACAAGCATATAAATTATGGGAAAATCTTAATCTTCTTTTACTTCCTGGATTTATTAAAATTTTAAAATTCAACGTACTTCATTTTAATAATCAGAGAAATAAAATTTAGAGTTTACCACTGATGTCCAGAAGTTCATCTATAAAAGTCTAAGGTAGGTCAGTCCTCAAGGTAGCAGAAAGAACGTCATGGAGTTCTTTGGGCAATGGGCAATGATGGAGTTCAAGTAAGAAAAGGTGAATGGGATGCTCTTCAAAGAAAAAGTCTAAGTGTCAAGGCAAATGGCATTCTTTATGAAGGGAACAGGCACACGGCTCTGATCTCCCAAGAAAACAAGTTGGTAACTCATGGCTTATTTTATTTTGCCAGAGATTCAGCTCTTATTTACATAGAAACACATTTCTATTTTTGCAGAGAAAGTTGGAGGAGAATTAGGAATCCATATACATTTTTTTACACATATAACTTTTCTTTTTTTAAAAGATAGAAGTTATTTATTTCACATAATGGACTTGCACATATTTTTTTCTTATTTTTGAAGAATGTGGTAAAAACATTGAACATGAGGTCTACCTTTGTAACACAAGTGTCAGTGCACACCACAGTCTTGTGAGCCATAGGCATGATATATGGCAGGTATCTGGACCCAACTCATCTTGTCTAGCTGAAACTTCATAAAGTTTTCAAGAGCTGATTTATCGTGTACATGAAGGCATCGATTTTAAAGCTCAATTTAGGTTCAGCTTCAATCAAGTCGCCCAGTCGTGTCTGACTCATTGTGACCCCATGCACTGTAGCCTGCCAGTCTCCTCTGTCTAGGCAAGAATACTGGAGTGGGTAGCCATTCACTTTTTCAGGGGATCTTCCCAACTCAAGGATTGAACCTGGGTATCTCACATTGCAGGAGGATTCTTTACCGCCCAAGCCACCAGAGAAACAGTCATTAGGAGTAAAGCATGCTTCATTTTTATCATCACTACTCAGTCCTTATCAGAATCATCTTTATCCAGAAGGATTAATAATATAAGAAGAATGAAAATCTTTCTTCATACATGCAAATGTGAAGCATATGTACTTTGTTGCTATGCATCATCTAAGTTTTTGTTAGCGATAAAGTTTTGAAAAGGTTACAATGGTAAAACTTGCTCAGTGTGAAAAAATTTAAAATACTGAAATAAACTAAAAGAAAGAAAATATTGTTTTTCAGTATGACCATGTGGACATCACTGAAAAGTTTGATGGTCTTTTCTTCTTGTCTGTTTCTAAAAATATATATATGTACTTGATATCATAATATATGTATAATTTTCATGTGTTTTAATTTTGATGTTATAAAATAAAATTTTCATATTATAAGTAAACTAATTAATAATTAGCTCACACTCAACCATATGGAAGTATCACAATTTGACTATTTCCCTATTATATCAGCACCTAACTTCAATCTTCAAGAATATCTTTATGAGTAAATTTATTTTCCCACTTATCTCTATCCATATTTCTGATATAAAATTTAATAAATTTTATTTTTTTGATTCTCAAGTTATACATTTTCATTATTATTTAACATGCAAAATTATATAACATGGAAAAATTTTAAATTGCCATATATATGCCCATATACATGGAACCACTGCCAACTATCATCCACATTTTGCTCCATTGCCCTTTTTATTTTCACAAATAAAGCACTGCATATTTTACATGCAACAACATATTGTAAATATTAATGTGTCCACATTGTTCTTAATAGATCGTTATATGGATTTATCACAATTATCCAGTCCAGTGTTCTTGGGCCAGTACCTGTAGCAATTCTGTGTATAGGTCCTTAGCCTACACTGAAATGTCTTGTCACATTTTATTCTAAAAGTGGAAATGCAGAGTAGGTAGTGTACAAGTTTTATCATATGCATTGTCAAATGCTCTAAGGAGGATATTGCAGGGCAATTTGACAATGTATATGATAAAACATGTGCAGCACACACTCTGCAGTTCCTCACTGGAGGACTTGTTGCTGTTCAGTCACTAATGGTGTCCAACTTTTGGCAGCCCCATGGACTGTAGATGACTAGACTCCCCTATCCCCGGGATGTCCCAGACAAGGATACTAGGTGGGTTGCCATTTCCTCCTCCAGGAGATCTTCCCAACCCAGGAAGTGAACCCATGTCTCCTGCATTGCCAGGCAGATTCTTACCACTGAGCCACCTGGGAAGCCCCGTTAGAGGATTAACACGCAACTTTTCCCAGATTCTTTCTTAGCATCACCATTTTTTAAAATCGTCATTTGTCTGAAAGACAGAAAGGTTATATGTGTGTGTTTCACTTCATTTGCATATAGAGCTGATTTTTTTAATTGTTTGTTATATTCATGTATTTTCTAAATTATTTATGTATGTTGTCAATTTTCATAGAGATGCTTACTCATTCTTATGAATTTGAAATTAAATTTTGTATTTCAAGGATATTAAACCATTCTTATGTATTTTTGCATATGAGAAAAAATATATTCCACATATATACTTTCTGGCTTTTAACTTAACTGTTATAGCACAAAACCTTAAATTTTTAGAGACTCAAATCAATATCTTGAATTGTAGATTCACCTTAGTAGTATATTATGACTTCCTAAGCACATAATTATTTCATGTTAATATATCACAGTTTTTTTAGTTTTTATACTTTATTCATACACTTACATACTTAATCCACTTGATAACATTTTTTGCATTTAATATAGGTGCATCAACATTTATTTGCTTGTTTAGTCTTGAAATGATAGACTCAACTATTGGATTATAATTCTTCTTCCATTCAATGCCTAACATTTTCCAAATATCTAGGAGTATCTTTTGTATGGTAAAGCTAAGGCCAGAGACAATAAGATGACAAATGGCCTAATTTTAAGAAGTAACCAATTTTCAAACAGTTTGAGGGGAGCATAGACTCATAACAATTACTCTGTAAAGATGGGTTTAGCAATGGCATCTGTACAGAATCTTAATTGTGTGTAATATTTTGATGGAAAAAAAAGATGAAGTAGAAGGCAGTACAGGTAAAAGAAAGAGATTGCCTCTTATAGTTCCCTTCTTTTTCAATTTTAAGGCAAACCACTATTTCTAATGTAATTTAATTATTGACATCAAGAATGGAAGTTTTCTAGTTTTAGCATCATGGCACTATAATATGCTATCTCTGCCTGAAGATATCCCATCTGTGTTTATATTCACATATATATTCATTACATAAATGCTAAAGGAATGGGAACTTGTCCAGTTTCATAATTTTTAAACATAGATCATTGTGCCTTAGAAAGATTTTGGGGACAATGTATTTGGCTCTTTCTTTTCATTTGTCTATTATTATTATAAAGCTTAACTTTCATTTAGGCCCCAAAACTTTCTTATTGCCTTAGTACATAGGGGTCACAATGAGAAACTCAAGAGAGAGGACTATCTTGGTCCACTCACCCTACGTTGGTTGTAAAATCGTGAGTCTTCTTCATGATTAAAATGTTGTACTTACTATAGAATTACAAGGCAACGAATAAGCTCTGCTGACAACCGCAGAAAGTATTCCATGAGAAAAAAAAAAAAACTCATCATTTTTCACAGGCTGATTCTCTTTTCCTCAGACATATTGTAAGCTTGCATTGTCCTCACATCCAATGATGAATGTATGTTGATGCCTTTTTCTCCTTTAAAAAATACATTTCCGTCTGAGTTCTGTTTGTCACAAGTGTTTAGACACACAGCTGCCTATCTGCAGTGGTTCTGCATACTTGTATGTTGAAGAATACATTCCAGTAAATGTTTTTATAAACCAACAGCACTGTCTGTTCCTTTGTTCCTGACTCAATTCTGGAGTCTTCTTAATTTTGCAGAACTATTACTTCTGCTTATGACTAATGGAAAACAGCAATCCAAACACGGCTTGAAAATTAGAACCTAAAGCTAAGGAATATTGCCATTTTAATACTCTAAAATTTGAAATACACTGTCAATAGTTGCTGCAAGAACAGTATTTCTAGAGTGAATATGAAGGGGTTGGGGGTGAGGCAGCAAGGCACAGATGTTCTCTAACAAAGCGTGAGGGGAAATAAAAGGGCATGACTGTGCACACTTTCAAGGAATGAGGATAATCTGCAAGCCAAATCCAACTGTGCTAAATGTCAATATTCTGTCCTGTGCTAAGTCACTTCAGTCTTGTCCGACTCTTTGCAACCCAGTGGACTGTATCCCACCAGGTTCCTTTGTCCATGGAATTCTCCAGGCAAGAATACTGGAGTAGGTTGCCATTTCCTCTTCCAGGGGATCTTCCAGACTCAGGAATCGAACTCACGTCTCCAGTGTCTCCTGCATTGCAGGCGGATTCTTTTACCACTGAGCCACCTGGAAAACCAATTTTTGTGGGATGACACATTATAAAGTGCATTTTCCCTTCACTTCCTTTAGTTGCAGAGATTCTAGTTACAGTCTGCATAAACGCTGTCCTTAAGCAGGATACATCTAGGAATAGCTTGTATTAGTCTTTGTGTTCATAACTGGAGCTTTATCTTCCATCAGAGCTTATGAAGCACTTTCAGGAGAAGGTTTCATTACATAATTGAGGCAGTTCTGTGAACACCCATTTTGTGGGTGAAATTAGCAAGAATCAGAGACTTAAGAGATGCTCGCCGCAGAAAAATGCTGATGAAAATTAACCTCACTCAGACAAACACGTGATTAACTTTAACCATCTGAAAATGGTTGAATATTGACAGTTTCATATGGTTCAACCTGATACATCTTGAAATATTTGGCTGGCCAAAAATTTGTTCCATAAGATGGTAATGGAACCACCAGAATGAATTTCTTGGCCACCCCAATAGTTAAGTGACAATACAAGACAGGATACACATAATCAAATGTCAAACTGAGTGACAAATGTAATAAATGCTACTGACAGACAATAATTATGTCAACTGAAGATGAGCACAGCAAAGACTGAGTTATCAATCTTCCCTCCATGACTGTCTCCTGCATCTGACTTCTCCCTCAGGGCAGTACCAGTATCTCTTTAGGGTCCTGAGTCAGGTCTAGATCTCCACTTGACGATGCTGCCACAAGCCCAGACTTGGTCTCATACACTGACACCTGCATCTCCTCGTCCTTAGCTCCACCTTGCTCTTTCTCCCATCTCCCCACATTAGAAACTCTACATCTCTCTGGGCCGTATCCTTCTCTTCCTTTTTCTGTGGCAGCTATGAGACCAAGACCAGTGGAAGCTCCCTTGAAGTCATTAACACAACAGTTTCCCTTTTGAAAATGTTTACCACTTTTATAATTCATGTATAACTCATATAACCAACAATAGAATCATAGCTATTTTTAAAAATTTGTTTTTTAAAAATAACCTCTTCATTGTAGTACAAATGCATAGCAAAGATCCAAACAGTAGAAATCTACAACTCAATAAATTTCACAAAGTTGGCAGATCCATGGACACACACTCAGAGAAGAAAACGAGATTGTTAAATGATTCAGAAATTTCTTCTTGCCTGCTCCCAGCCACTATTCCTACCTCAGACCAAGTATCTTGACCTGTCACATCACGTAGTTTTGACTTTTTGAATTTTCTAATTATTTACTTACGTATTGTTTTGCCCTGGGTTTTTGTTGGTGAGCAGGATTTTCTCTAGTTTTGGCGAGCGAGGGGGCCCCTCTCTATTTGGAGTGCACAGCCCTCTTACTGCCATGGCTTCCTTTATTGCAGAGCACAGGCTATAGGGAGCATGGGCTCAGTTGCAGCTCCCGGACTCTAGAGCACAAGCTCAATAGTTGTGACTCACAGGCTTAGTTGCTTTGTGGCATGTGGAATCTTCCTGGACCAGGGATCGAACCTGTGTCTCCTGCATTGGCAGGTGGATTCTCCACCACTGAGTCAACAGGGAAGCCCTGAGCTTTCTATATATATGGGACCATACAGTATGGACTCTGTTGTGCAGGACTTTTTTCTTAACAGTTTGTTGGTGAGATTCATTCTCCTTATTATGTACTACAGTATTTCACTCATTGTTTTGGAGTATTAAATAAACCTACTGGGTTGTTTTCAGTTTATGGCTATTAGGAATCTTGATGTTGTTAATATCCTAAGACACATATTCTGCTGCACAAAGTGCAAGCATTTTTGTGGGGTGTATAACCAGTAGTGGTGGGCATATTTCTGCTTCAACAGATAATGCCAAGAATTTTCCCAAAGCTTTTGAAATGATTCATACTCTTCTCCAATAGTTAATATTGTGGTCTCATAAGTAAAGAGAAATTCCAATGAGAGTATAATAATATCTCATTGTGTTTTTAATTTGTAGTTGGCTAACATGAATGACTTAGAGCAACTTCATAGGTTTGTAAGCTATTTCAATGTCATCTTTTAAAAATTCCAACTCAAGCCTTTCCTTTTAACAAAAACGTGCTTTTTGTGTGCAAATTTGTAGGAGTTATATTTTCTGAACACAAGTTCTTTGTCAGATACATGTTTTGCTAGTATTTTCGATCACTCTTTTTTTTCTGCTTTCTTATTGGTATATTTTAAACAATTGAATTTATTAGTTATAATAATATAGCCTAGCTGATCCAGGTTTTTCTTATGATTAATAGGAATTATATCTTGTATAGGAAATTTTTATCAATCCTCAAGATTTTCTCATGTTATTTTCTGGACACTTTATAAATTGTTACCTTTCATAACTGGATCTGTGTCCATTGAAAGTTAATTTGTGCGTGATGTGAGACAAGGCCAGTATTCATTTTTTCCTAAATGAACAGCAAATTGGGCTACTAATGTTTATTGAGAAAATCATCAAAAAGGTTTATTCACTCTTCTGGAAAGTTTAATCTTCATAAGATATATGTTCATATATATTGATAGATATATTTCTTGATTTTTAAAATATTTGTTTATTTATTTGGCTGCAACAGGTCTTAGTTGCAGTGTGTGGGTTCCTGACCAGGTTTTGAACCCAGGTTCCCTATATTGGGAGTGCAGAGTTTTAGCAACTGGGCCACCGAGAGGTCCCTGTTTTTTAAATTCTATTCTATTGGTGTATTTGTATTTCTTTAAGCTAACATTATACTGTCTTAACTATTGCTCATTAACATATTGAATTGAAATCCTTCAACTTTGTTCTTTCTCATGATTACCTTATTCTTAGCCATGTTCATGTTCATATAAATTTTTAAATCCCTTCATAATTTTCACAAAAAAATTCACCAAAACTCTTGCAAGGATTTTCACTGGGATTTTATTAAGCCAAATGACAGTGGAAAGAATTAACATTTTTCCATGCACAATAATTTGTTTCAATATTCTACAGGGTTTTTGTGCAATAGTCTTAAATGAATTTCAATAGATTCAATTTTAGACATTTGATGCTTTTTGGTATTAAGGTAAACAGCATCATCTAAAAAATAATTCAGCTGGGTTATTGCCGGTGTAGAGAAATGCAACCGATTTTTGTACATTGGACATGTACCCAGTGACTTTACCAAATGCATATAATAAGACATACAGGTTGTAGATTTTAAGTTTTCTGTAAACATGATCATGCCATCTGCAAATATTTATTTTTATTTTATGTTTCAAGTCTATGCCTTTCTCTTACCAATTGCTCTGTAAGGAACCTCCAACCCAATGTTGAATAGTGGTGGTGATCATAAGCATTTCTGTCTCCTCTTCAATTTGACTTGGGGAAAGCTGTTAATATTCTAATATGAAGCATGATTTTTTTTTTCAAATATGCTGTATCAGATTAAGTTTACTCCTACTTTTCCACTTTACTAGAACATTTGGGGATGTTGTGTGTTTATTTTTTAATCAATTTTTATTTTTCAGTTTGTTTTGCTTTACAATACTGTATTCATTTTGCTATACATTGACATGAATCAGCCACGAGTGCACATGAACTCCCAATCCTGACCCCCACCTCCCCCCTTCCGCCCCACACCATCTCTCTGGACTATCCCCATGCCTCAGTCCCAGCATCCTACATCCTGCATCGAACCTAGACCGGCGATTCATTTCACTTATGATATCATACATGTTGCACTGCCATTTCCCCAAATCATCCCTCCCTCTCCCTCTCCCACAGAGTCCAAAAGGCTGTTCTATACATCTGTGTCTCTTTTGCTATCTTGCGTACAGGTTTATCATTACCATCTTTCTAAATTCCATATATATGTGTAAGTATACTGTATTGGTGTTTTTCTTTCTGGCTTACTTCACTCTGTATAATCGGCTCCAGCTTCATCCACCTCATTAGAACTGATTCAAATGTATTCTTTTTAATAGCTGAGTAATACTCCATTGTGTATATGTGCCACAGCTTTCTTATCCATTCATCTGCTGATGGACATCTAGGTTGCTTCCATGTCCTGGCTATTATAAATAGTGCTGCAATGAACATTGGGGTACACGTGTCTCTTTCAATTCTGGTTTCCTTGGTGTGTATGCCCAGCAGTGGGATCGCTGGATCATAAGGCAGTTCTATTTGCAATTTTTTAAGGAATCTCCACACTGTTCTCCATAGTGGCTGTACTAATTTGCATTCCCACCAACAGTGTAAGAGGGTTCCCTTTTCTCCACACCCTCTCCAGCATTTATTGCTTGTTGACTTTTGGATCGCAGCCATTCTGACTGGTGTGAAATGGTACCTCATTGTGGTTTTGATTTGCATTTCTCTGATAATGAGTGATGTTGAGCATCTTTTCATGTGTTTGTTAGCCATTCGTATGTCTTCTTTGGAGAAATGTCTATTTAGTTCTTTGGCCCATTTTTTGATTGGGTCATTTATTTTTCTGGAGTTGAGCTGCATAAGCTGCTTGTATATTTTTGAGATTAGTTGTTTGTCAGTTGCTTCATTTGCTATTATTTTCTCCCATTCAGAAGGCTGTCTTTTCACCTTGCTTATAGTTTCCTTTGTTGTGCAGAAGCTTTTAATTTTAATTAGATCCCATTTGTTTATTTTTGCTTTTATTTCCAGTATTCTGGGAGGTGGATCATAGAGGATCCTGCTGTGATTTATGTCAGAGAGTGTTTTGCCTATGTTCTCCTCTAGGAGTTTTATAGTTTCTTGTCTTACATTTAGATCTTTAATTCATTTTGAGTTTATTTTTGTGTATGGTGTTAGAAAGTGTTCTAGTTTCATTCTTTTACAAGTGGTTGACCAGTTTCCCCAGCACCATTTGTTAAAGAGATGTTGTTTTATATTATTTTCATTTTCTCTGGGTCTCTCTTTGTCTCTGTCTTTGTGAGACTATCAAAATCCCTGATCAGTTTCTTATCATGTGGCCATCACTCATTAATAGGTAAATGTTTTTGAAACATGTATACTATCATTTAAGAAATGAATCGCCAGTCTATGTTTGATACAGGATACAGGAGCTTGGGGCTGGTGCACGGGGATAATCTAGGGAGATGATATGGGGTGGGAGGTGGGAGGGGGGTTCAGGATTGGGAACTCATGTACACCTGTGGCTGATTTGTGTCAATGTATGGCAAAACCAATACAGTATTGTAAAGCAAAATAAAGTAAAAATAAAAATTAAAAAAAATAAAAAGAGAAAGCAGTATGTAATGTCGCACCCATGTCTCCTTGGAATTCTGATTTCTCCACCTTGACTACAACATTTCATTCATCTGAAATGTTATTTTCTCAGCTCCATGGGACTACTTGAAGAGTCTTTGCTTAATTCCTTATCTTTCTAGAAGCTACTTTATCTTGAATGCTCCATCTGCCAGCTCATTTTGCCTAAGAAAATGCCTCCAGAGGAAAAGCAGAGCCAAGGTTGACTCATTTGACTGGACTTTCCACCATCTTAGCCCCTCAAGTCTGGGCTGCCTGGGTAGGTCTTTGATTCCATATTTTAACCAGATTTTCCAGTTATTCTTGGCAGCAGGGTTAATCTTATCTTAGCCAGAATCTAGCACATCTTTGCCAGAAAATGTTATTCACTCAGTCATGTCTGACTCTTTACGACCCCATGGACTATAGCCCGCCAGGCTTCTCTGTCCATGGAATTCTCCAGGCAAGAATGTTGGAGTGGGTTGGAATGTCCTCTTCCAGGGGATTATTCTGACCCAGAGATCGAACCAGCATTTCTTATGTGTCCTGCATTGCCAGGCAGGTTCTTTACCACTAGTATCATATATATATATATATATATACACACACACACATAAGCTTCCTTGGTGGCTCAGATGGTAAAGCGTCTGCCTGCAATACAGGAGACCTGGGTTCGATCCCTGGGTTGGGAAGATCTCCTGGAGAAGGAAATGACAACCCACTCCAGTATTCCTGCCTGGAGAATCCCAGGGATGGAGGAGCCTGGCAGGCTATAGTCCATGGGGTCGCAAAGAGTTGGACATGACTGAGCGACTTCGCTTCACTTCATATATATATATAACATATACATATATATACATATCTATTCTTTTTCAGATTCTTTTCTCATATAGGTTATTACAGAATATCGAGCAAAATTCCCTGTGCTGTATAGTAGGTCCTTGCTGGTTCTCTATTTTATACGTAGTAGCCTGTATATGTTAACTGCAAACACCTCAATCCCTTCTTTCCCCTTTAGTAACCGTAAGTTTGTTTCCTGTCTGTGAGGACGTATGTCTGTTTTGTCGTACGTCCTATGTCTGCTCCATAATAAGTTCATTTGTATCACTTTTTAAATTTCACATTTAAGTGATATTACATGGCGTTTGTCTTTCTCTGGCTTCTTCCATGTGGTATGATAAACTCTAGGTCCATCCATGTTGCTACAGCATCATTTCATTATTTCTTTTTAATGGATGAGTAATATTCCACTAGGAATTCCCTGGTGGCTCAGTGTTAAATAATCTGTCTTCCTGCCAATGCAGGAAAAATGGGTTGAATTCCTGGATTGGGGAGATCCCCTGGAGAAGGGGAAGCAACCCACGCTGGAATTCTTGCCTGGAAATCCCATGGACAGAGGAGCCTGGTGGGCTACAGTCCATGGGGTCACAAAAGAGTCAGACACGACTGAGCAACTAAACAACAAGAAACATTCCATTGCATGCATGCGCCACATTCTCTTTATCCGTTTGTCTGTTCAGGGCACTGAAGTTACTCCCATGTCTTGGACTCTTAACTAGTACTGAAACAGTTTACTGCTGTGTTTCCCTTCCCTGGAACTGGTGTACTTTGCCTTTAGTGTTAGCTTCTTCACTTTATGTTGGCTCCTGGCCTGAATGATGGAGGGTGCTTTTCTCACTTATGCCTAAATCCTGGTGGCACATGCCACAGCCTCTGCTCAGTCAAGTTCCTCAATAGAAAATACTTCATTGTGTGTAGCCCCTCCTAACACTTAGATGGTCTAAACCACAAGGAC
This sequence comes from Aepyceros melampus, assembly GCA_006408695.1. Taxonomy (NCBI): domain Eukaryota; kingdom Metazoa; phylum Chordata; class Mammalia; order Artiodactyla; family Bovidae; genus Aepyceros; species Aepyceros melampus. The sequence goes on from SJXQ01011440.1 coordinate 272,571, forward strand.
GGCACTTGTCGCCCTCTCTACTAGCATCTTCTGGGCTGCAGCTCCTACAGCCATATTCTTTAATTCACATGGTTCTGTTAATAACTCTCCATCAACACACAAGTGCACAGTTGGCCTTTCCTCATATATACATAGACATAAACATCAGCCAGTCAGTCAGTTCAGTTGCTTAGTCGTGTCTGACTCTTTGTGACCCTATGGACTGCAGCACGCCAGGCCTCCCTATCCATCACCAATTCCTGGAGTTTACTCAAACTCATGACCGTTGAGTCGGTGATGCCCTCCAACCATCTCATCTTCTGTTGTCCCCTTCTCCTCCTGTCTTCAATCTTTCCCAGCATCAGGGATTTTTGCAAATGAGTCAATTCTTTGCATCAGGTGGCCAAAGTATTGGAGCTTCAGCTTTAACATCAGTCCTACCAATGAATATTCAGGAGTGATTTCCTTTAGGATAGACTGGCTGGATCTCCTTGCAGTCCAAGAGACTCTCAAGAGTCTTCTCCAACACCATAGTTCAAAAACATCAATTCTTCTGTGCTCAGCTTTCTTTATAGTCCAACTCTCATATCCATACATGACTACTGGAAAAACCATTCCTTTGACTAGATGGATCTTATGTCTCTGCTTTTTAATGTGCTGTCTAGGTTGGTCATAACTTTTCTTCCAAGGAGCAAGTGTCTTTTAATTTCATGGCTGCAGTCACCATCTGCAGTGATTTTGGAGCCCCTAAAAAATAAAGCTTGTAGGTGTTTCTGCTGTTTCTTCATCTATTTGCCATAAAGTGATGGGACCAGATGCCATGATCTTCATTTTTGAATGTTGAATTTTAAGCCAACTTTTTCACTGTCCTCTTTCACTTTCATCAAGAGGCTCTTTAATTCTTCTTCACTTTCTGCCATAAGGGTCGTGTCATCTGCATATCTGAGGTTATTGATATTCCTCCCAGCATTCTTGATTCCAGCTTGTGCTTCATCCCCAGCATTTCTCATGAGGTACTCTGCATATAAGTTACATAAACAGGGTAACCATATACAGCCTTGATGTACTCCTTTCCCTATTTGGAACCATATGGCATAAACATACTACCTTAAATCTGTAAATATGACTATATCAGTGATCAACTACAGGGCCAACAAATTTTCAATTATTTCATAGAAAACTTTAACTTTGTTCTTTGGAAATTTAACTTATTTAGTTGTTTGTTTTATTTTCTCTTACTCTGGATATTTGTCTATTAGAGATGATTTAAATCTCAAATGGAATAATAAAAAATGCATTTTTATTAGTAAAGCAAATGAATAAATACTGTGAGAAATCATATTGTAAATAAAGCATTCAAAATGGTCAGCTATCTGTTTATATGAATATTTACAGTTGGTTTTTTTTAATCACAAAATGAGCTCAAATCATATTGTAAATAAAGCATTCAAAATGGTCAGCTATCTGTTTATATGAATATTTACAGTTGGGTTTTTTTTTTAATCACAAAATGAGCTCATTTCATGGGTCCCAAGGAGGAACAAGGGTACAAATAGCTGTAAAATGAGATCCATCCTGTAGTTAGGAAGTTTGAGATGGCCATGGACACACTGCTATATTCAAAATGGATAAGTGACAAGGGCCTACTCTACAGCCCCGAGAACTCTGCTCAATGTTATGTGGCAGCCTGGGTGGGAGAGTGGTTTGGGGAGAATAGATACGTGTTTATGTATGGCTGAGTCCCTTTGCTGTTCATCTGAAACTACCACAAGACTGTTACTGGTTATACCCCAACACAGAATAAAAAGTCTGAAAAAAAAAGAGACCCATCCCTTGCTTTCTATAAGGTAAAGGTTAATTTTTAAAATTATGGTTTTGCTGAGGAGAGAGGGCAGTGATAAGTGAAAATACACAAGTAAGTAGCTGGAATAAAATCAGTGTTCCAAAAGAAAAATGCCTAGAGATCAAGTATGGTAGAAGATGACCCCACTCTCAGCTGAAATTTTTCCCAAGGGCTTGGTGGATGACTGGTGTTTGAGTGAGGTGTTAATGTAAGGCTGAAGAAGGACCCTAGGGAGGCGGAGAGGCATGGAAACAGCAGACTATCAAAGACGTCTAGTTAGGAGCACAGTTGCCTAGAACAGAGCGTGTGAGAGAGGGTGTGAAAGGACTCAGGGATGCAGAGATCAGAGTGTGAACCTGCTGTGCTTGGGATGTAAGATTTAGGACTGGAATCCCCCTGCAGGCCAGTCAGTGCAGAACTACTGAAGAATCTTGGCCAAGAATGTGACAGAAAGGAGAGAATGGGTGAGATGGATTGACAGGAGGGAGGCAGGGGTTGGAGGAATCCGATAAACCTGGAGGCCAGCTGGTTCGGTCCAGTGTGGCAAGAGTGACATCAGCGAGCAAGCACTTAGAGAACAAGCCCTTGAATGGCATCTGGGCCACAGCGGGAACTTATTAATTCACTCATGCATCCTTTCAAATTCATTGGATTAATAATCGATAATAAATCTTTGCAAAATCAATGGTTGAACCAAGAATATTCAAGCACAATATTCTGTGTCTGGCAGAAACTCCAAAAGTGTTTTTAGAACAAATGAATGAAAGAATGCTTGAGTGGCTCTCCATGGTGTCTGAAACCTTAAGGATGATTTTGTACAAAGACAAGAGTCACTGTACAGATTTGTTGCTGCATGAGGGCATTTTCCTCCCTTGAGAGCAAATTGAAGGCAAAGAGATTTGCAGGCAAAACCTAGATGTTTTATCCAGGGAGACTGCATTTGTACCTAAAATCTTTCTATTTCAAATAAAAGTAGGTAGAGAATCGAAGCTTTAAAGAATTCCTGGTGTTGGAAAACCTATCTGCTGCTTTCACAAGTTTTAAAAAATCAGTGGGACCAAAGGGCTCTTGTCCAGATCAAAACTCAAGTCAGCTGCAGGTTCTCTGGGACAGCAGACCCGGCTGTGGTCCTGTTTGGTATTCCATGAGTGCTGAACAACCGGGAAGCAGCCAGAGGAGCTTGTCCACCAGCTTATAGTTAGCATGGATATTTTCTCTCTCACTCTCGGACACTTCTTTCCACTGTGAAAAAAAGGCATAAGGCATTTCATTATGTTAATGGAGCATGAGAGACACAAATAAAGCACTCAGTCATACTGGGGATCTGTGAGAAGAGAATATTTTTAAATACCTGTAGGTGGTTCACTAACACAGGTAATTGAGTCTCACCATATTTCTCCTTTGAGCCTTTCCATGGGGTGTTCTGTCACACGGTTAAGGAAGGTGGTGGGGAGTAAGTCAAGCCTTTTAAGGAAGCATTGCCTTCCATAGCTTGATCCTTTTAAAAAAATGCACTTTCTTAACTTGCTTAATGCTCCCTTTTATAGCAATCTTTTTTTTTTTTAACTCTAAAAGAAGCCAACCCATTTTTAGAGAAATAGCAAAGGTGTTAACACTCCCACTTAAAGTGACATAGATATTTCACAAAAGAGCACGGGACGTGTTCAAGGCGGTGTGCGCAGTGATGACATGGGCGCCCCTCCGTGTGCATTAGGAGGACAAATCGCTCTCTTGGTAATTCTAAACATGTGTAAGTTATAACCTCCCTCCTGAAAAAGGATTTTCTTCCCTCTCTTTATTGTAATCACATGCCTTTCAGTGCAGGCTTACTTTACCTTTCATCTACATTAAGAATAGTTGGCACTCAGGGATGCATTTAAAATTAGGGATTTTTTTCTCTCTCTTGCTTTTTCTGAGTTAATAAATCTGTAGATGCGCATCTTAAAAAAAAAAAAAAAAAAAACAGAATATGGGACAAAGGAGCCTAGGCACTGCCACAGTCTCTTGTTTTGATTTCCTAGTTCTTGTTTTCTTGCAGACCTCCCAGTGATCAGAGGAGCTCCAAAAGATGAGCCCTAAATAGTACTAGCACCAGAAGACATTGTCCACCACAGCGTGGACTAGACCCAAGGCCAGGTCCATTCATTTTTTTTTTAAACTTGAGGGAAATATTCTATAATTGAGATACAACTTTGTGTAAGTTTGAGGGGTGGGCTTCCTAGGCGACTCAGTGGTGAAGAATCCACCTGTCAACTCAGGAGATGTGAGACTGACCCTGGATTGGGAAGATCCCCTGGAAGAGGAAATGGCAAACCACTCCAGTTTTTTTGCCTGGAAATCCCATGGACAGAGGAGCCTGATGGTCTACAGTCCATGGGGCCACTGTGAGTACTCAGGCAAAGGATAACCTGCAGTTGATTATTCCAAGATGAATCCAAGGATCCTTTCATGAATGAGACCCCTATCTCATTTATGGGTCTACAGAAATACTGAAAGTGTATGAAAGTAACTGTAGAGCTAGAATAAACATCACTTCAGGGCCAGTTCCTACAAATTATGACACCCAAGCCCTGAAGGCTTGCCTGTGCCTCCGAAGGGTGGGGTAGCGTGTTCAGAGCAGAGGCTCCCCCACTTGGTCTGTAGCGCTCAGATCTCTGTGCCACTCTTCTGGGTCTCCAGTGGCTGTCCATTCACTGACTCAGAAGACAGCACACTCAGGCTCCTCCGTCGGGCTATCCAAGTTCAACAGGAGAACAATGCTCCCAAGTAGACAAAGGGCTAATTTCCATTCACAGTTTAACAACAATAGTGCCTTAGGAAACATGCTTAGAAATGTGGCCTTCACCCTGTACATTTGGAAGAAAATCATTCTATTTGGCCCAAAAGTTTTGGAAAGAGATCTTTTCAATAAATTCATGGCAAAATATTCTATGTACTTCCACAGAATGGCAAAGAGGTATTTTAAATAATCCAGTCTTTCATTCATTTATTAATGTATTTGTTCATTTACCCACTCAACCAATAAATGTTTACAGAGTTCTAGTAACGTGGAAAGAATAATAAAACAGTCAAAAATCACTGCGCTTGTGAACTCATATTCCAGTGAAGGGAAGGCAGACAACAAACTTAAAAAACAAGCAGGGAAATTATAGAGCATAGTGAATAATATTCTAGAGAAAGAGAAGTGGAGGACAGAGAAGAGAAAGTATCTTAGGAGTGAGGGTGGGGTTTGGGCAATAAAGATACTTACTGCTTTTAACAAAGACATAAAGGGGATACTACCACCAGTCATTCTGAGAAGCACTGTATACATTGTCTCATTTGTACCTCTCTAAATCCATGAAGTAAGTTCTCTTTTAAACCTCATTTTAAGGCTATGAGGTTCCAAGAGGTCTGGTGACTTGGTCAAGGTCACACAGTTAATATATAAAAGCACCAGAAATTTGCACTCAGGTTGATCATCAGGTGGCTTTCTTGTTAAGACAGTACCATGATTCTATTTTCAGCAAGACCTTGTTTGTTATCAGACAGTATGTTTTGTGTATGTGCCTGTGTCTAAGAGTTTAAGGTATAATTAGGAATTCACTTTAAAAAGCTAAGAAAAGAAAGGGATAAGCAATCATTCAAAGATATTTTAATAACAAAAATAAAATAATCCAAATATCCTTTATCTGATTCCCACAAGAAATAATATCAAAGGTACAGCTGATGGCTACCTCTTGACATTGATGCATTAAGTAATTGAACAAGGAGCATACGCACTCCTGTTCAGCATCTTGGCACTTGGAAAATCAGATTTCCACCCTCTAAAACAGAAGGGTCCAGGCAGGATATCTGTGCAAGGCGTGCAAGACACAAAAAGACATGTTTTGGAGAGGAACACAATGAGGAAACAGTTCAAGAACCTCCCCCCCATCTTTTGCCTTGTGAGCAATGTTCACACCGATTTCCTTGTCAGCTTGCTGCTGGTGTTTAATCGCCAAGTTGTGTCCCACTCTTGTGACTCCATGGACTGTAGCCCACCAGGCTCCTCTAGTGGACTGCAGCCCACTAGCCTTGGCACTCTCCAGGCAAGAATACCGGAGTGGGTTGCCCTTCCCTCCTCCAGAGGATCTTCCCCTATCCCAGGACTGAACCTGGTTCTCCTTCACTGGCAGGCAGATTCATTACCACTGAGCCACCTGAGAAGCCCCCTTGCCAGGCAGTTCTTAAAAAAAGTTCTTAAGTCTCAATGAGTGAATATCAATTCTGTGTGACTTAGTTTGAGGAGCTCTATCCTTCTACATTCCATATGCTGAGAAGTCACGCCTGCAGGAAGACTACATCAGAGAAATCGTGCACTTTGGGGTCCTTGGAGCAGCACCAGCCAGTTCTTACGCCAACCAATCTTTCTTTTGCACTTAAGCTTGCCTCTATCACAATTATGTGATTATGTCATATGTATATACTCTCAGATTATTAAAGGCATCAATTCATTCTTTAATCCATGTACATTTGATTGCTTGGCTTTTTCCCCTCCCAAGATAACAAACTAATGGTTAGGGTCTATATTCCAAATGCGAATGAAGTGTCCTGGAGCAGACATTGGAGTGAGATATAGACGGAGGTGGTGGGTTAAACTGCATGTGTCTGGGTAGCAGGATTCACCGCACACAGTGAGGGGTGGTCTTCTGCAAGCTGATTGTGCTTCAGACCCTGGGTTTAGACAGCAGCTGTGTGGGCCCTCTGTGAGGATGGCAGTGACCCCCCTACCCCACCCCGCCCCAGCACACATGGAGGGTACTGCCGCATCTGCTGTCACTATTCAAGTCACTTCCTATGACATTTGGCAGGCAGCGCCCAGGCAGCAGGGAATGATGGAGGTGGGGGGGGGGGCAATTGGCCATAGTGCAATTGATATCTGATTGATGAATGCAGGACATTGTGGAAAGGACCCATTAGAAGTGGAGCTCTCATAGTGAGAGAGTTGAGAGGCACTTTCTTGTGAATTAAAAAAAAAAAAAACACCTCAAAACCCTTTGCTTTTTCAGAAGAGGAGAAAACTATGTTCTATGTATTTCTCTGTTAAAAATAAAAATGCAAAGACAATATTTTCATATCGAGAAAGCTAAACAAGAGGAAAACAGTTTTAAATTATTCAGAGGGAAAATGAATTGAGCGTTCCCAATTAGACTGAAATATTTAAAGCATTAGCGTTACGGGTCCTTCCTCATGTGAAGTAAAATAAAATTAAATAAAATTTGCTATGAGATCAAGATTGACTTAGAAAAAACTCAGAATCTGTTAGTTAAAAAGTTAAATAAACTTAATTATTTTTCACCTGGAGAAATTTTTTGTATTTTTTTTAAATCCAAGGTTAAAAATTCATCACATTAGTTTAGGCTTGTTTTTATTCCTCATTAAATATAGTAATGAATAACCTCTTACCACATGGTCTTACACCCTCATTGAATCTTTTTTTTTTCTTTTTTGGGGGCTGATATTGAATCAAACAATTGAAAATTTCCAAATTTGCTTTTCCTTGTAGAACGCACATTATCATTCCCTGCTGGGAAGGGGAATCCATTCTGATATTGATTATGCTGTGTTAGATCTTAGATTTTTCTATAAATGTGTAAAGGCTGTAAACACCAGCAATTCCCAATGGTTTAACAGAATCATTCCTCCTCTGACCACATAATTGCTAAATTGTGCATGTCAAATGGCTTCAGGATATTCGTCCCCCTTTCCAGCAGGTTTATCAAGGAAAACTTGCTGGAGAATGGTGTTGTTTGTGTGTCCTTTAAGTCAGGAACTCAAAGGTCAATAGTTGCCAAAAGCATTTTCACTGAGTAACTGCTTCTTTTCTCAAGCTCTGTAACGTGCTGTCTCAACCAGTGATCCTTATCAGTTATTTCTAAACGTGTGCATTTCGTTTCGAAGCCAACACCAACGTTTACATCCAAGCTTGATTATAATTCATCACACGATTGTTTATATCATGCCTATATACCAAATCAGCAAGGTAATACTGTGTCGTTTTTCTCATGATTATCTTTAAGACATTCTGAAGTTAAATATGCTTTTCTTTTCCCCCAGTGATTTGAATTCCAGTACAAGAAATAATTAAATATATGGTGGACAAGAGTATTTAGCAGGGTCTAAGAGCCCTTATGTGTAGTGGGATAGAAATTTATCTTCTGAATGAATGTGTTTTTGTCTGATTTCAGAGCTAACTTAAGAGTAAAATGATTCTGTTAATACACTGTGAGTAATGCTAGCCCTGAGCTCTTAGATCCACGTAGCGTTCGGTTCAGCATCTCTGCTCTTCCTGACTGTTTTCCATGAGTCATATGCTTAAGCAGTTACCATTGGTTGTTATCCTGGTTGAACTATTCTTGCAGGATTCATGTTTAGTTTTGACAGTTAAAACAGTTGCAGCATTAATTACTAGGGAATAATTCCCATCCCAAAAGTGCAGACGATAAAAACATGTTCATAAATATGCTGTAATTCTTCACTTCTCTCCTCAAAGTATAGCCCAAGACATCTTTGCAACAAAAATGTCTAAAAAACTCACAAGTTGCATATTCCTATAAGTAAAATAACTGGGGGGTAGGGAAGGCAGTTTGATTTTTTTTTTTAAGTGCAATGTGAAAAGATATTTGACGTTCACGTTTGATCAGAAATCAGTAATCACATTGTATATATACCTCATTACAATTTTCAATAAGGTCTTTTTTCCCTGTTCTTCACCACTTCTTAATTGTGGTGATGTCATTTCAAGAAATGTAGTTTATGAATGTAAAAGCTGAAAGAACAAAAGAAAACAGGGATGAACATGACAGGACACTATATCCCAAATACAGACAAAGAATTTAAGCAGCAGATGAAAAATCATGCAGCATCTGAAACAAATGAAAGGAAAACAGATTGGCATCAAATCTTCTTTTTTTTCCAAAAGTTTGATACATATTTCTTTGGAGAATAGTTTGCAAATGATATATAGAATATGTGAAATACAATTGTAAACAGACATGCAATTTACCTAGGTTACAATCTGCTCTGTGATCTTTGTTCATGCTTAAGAAAAAAAGACAGGGTACACTACTCGGAGCAGGACTATACCAAAAGAAAGCTGAGATTGAATTATTAGAACTGACATTATTAATATTTTTTTAATATTCCATGGCTTTCTCATGATTCTTTGCATGCCACATCTTTAGCAAACCCCAGTGCCTTAATCATTTTAAGATTTGCTGTGTTCTCAAGAGCTGTTTGCTGGTATGCGAGCATCGTCTCTTTGAATGGCAATAAATATGCATGGCTTAAAAGAAAACCGGAGTCGGAAAACCGTCCCTCTAAAGTATTAACTGCTATATCCAGTGTTTCTTACACTCTCCTTCGCTGAACACATGTTGCCCTGGGGTCTGAAACTGAGCTGGCCTTGGCCTTTTGTGGCACAGCCAAAAGGCCAAGAGGGATAGTGGATGCCCCGAGAGGCTGCTGCCCGCGGGCCGCTGGTCCTCAGAGCCTGGGAAAATCCAAGGCAGCGCCCCAGCCCGCTTCCTTCCACCCCACTTCACCCACACCCACCCCAGCACGGCCACCAGCCACTGACCACGGACTGGGCCGCTTTTTCTTTCACCCTTTGAGGTTGTACAAGTGCCAGAACGCTGACTGACACCGCATTCTGAAACTGATTGCCCGACATTGTCCGGCACAAGCCATGCAGAAACCGCAGCCGGCCGGCTGTGCGCGGGGCCAGAGTCCCAGCAGAGAACGTTTCTTTCTAGGTGGTCAGCCGTGGAGTGCCGATTCTGACCATTGTTATTGTGTATCTTGCTACAGAATCGCTGGAGGAAGAAATGCAAGGTTTTCAGGGGAATGAAAAGGCGAAAGATCAGCTAGGCAGAGATTTTTATCAAGGCTCTTGGGCTGGCTAGTTTCTAGCAGGTGAGAAGACCTCAGTGTAAGAAGAACAGTTTAGCATCCCTTTTCCCTACCTGTGCTGTGTAAGTTTCCAAGTCGCTCCTTTTTCATGAAGTTATTACAAGGTATAGTTTGGATAAGCCATATGCTGATCTGACTTAAATGGAGAAGATTTTTCGAGAAAAAGAAGAGATTGCAGCTGGTAGCTACGGTAGTTTACTATTTTTGAACGCCTCTTTAGTATATGGTATTTTAATTCATCCCACAGATTCAAATTGGACTCTGACTGTGTACACTGGGATATACTGTATGGTGTTCTGAGTAATGCTGCTTTGCTAAAATTGCAATGTAGATTGATGCAAAAGAGGCGGCTTTGCCATTTCTAAAATCTTCTCAGGCGTTTTGTGCAGAATGAAAATGCTGACTGGCCGGCTACCTCTGCAAACATGGGTGCTGTCAATGCATAGAGCTCCCATACTTTTACTTTTTAAGTACAGAATGAGTAATTAGTCCCGCACAGGATATGATGGAGAAAGATACACAGTATTCCCATTTTACCAAGAATGCTGATTTTACGGAGCTTAAAATCAGGCTGGAAAAAGACAGTAGGAAAAAAAAAAACCTGGTACCCGATTTTTAGAGATGGGCAATCTTATTTTTACGTAAGAAACCTTGCACTCATGTAAAATTGAGGCTATTTCCAGGCTACAGAATTCTGGTGAGTGGGCATGTAAATTCTCTGGCTTTCTGGCTGATAACCTGAAGGTGTTTTCTTTTCCATTCTGTGCTTGAAACAAATTTTTTTGTGTCCTGTTTCTCTGAATCTCACCCACGCCTCAGGAAGAGGTCGTTGCTGCCTAGCACTAGAAGGCCAAGTAGGGGTAAACTCTCCTGTGCTCTGTACATCAGATGGAAGCACATTTTGAGAATTTCCCAGTGACCATTGGCTGCCTTAGCTGGTCAGAGTTCTGTCCCCAATATTGGTGGTCACGTTGTGTTGGGTTTCCTTATTTCATTCTCTGCTAAGCCAAGGAAACCTGATTCAGGTGATCCCACTACTGAAAACAATTAACCTGTAACATGAGCTCTAACATTGCTGCACACTGCAGAGAACCAGCAAATATTTGTTCTTTGGCATAATGACAAGTTTTAATCCTCTCCCAGTAGAGCCCTCTTGGGGACTTTTAGCACATGGACGTTACTTAACAGACATGTTGCAACCGCCTTGGTACGATGCACTGGATTTATTCCAAACATGGAAAATCTACCAAAAATCTAGTGCATGATACAAACAATTGACCATAAAGCATCTATTATACATTGCTCAAAATCTTTATTAAGTAAAGCTTGCACAAGTCCTAATAATGATATATACAACCTTTGGATGAAAGCATACTTTGACTGAGTTTGTGGAGGTGAGAAAACTGTCATTATTTAGAGCATTGTCTGAAAACAGTTTTTTGACTTCTTTTAAGTGTTTTTTTTTTAACTATGTTGTTATTTTTCAGTCACTAAATTGTGTCCAACTTTTTGTGACCCTATGGACTGCAGCACACCAGGCTTCCCTGTCCTTCACCATCTCCTAGAATTTGCTCAAACTCACGTCCACTGAGTTGGTGATAGCATCCAACCTTCTCATGCTCTGTCGTCCCCTTCTCCTCCTGACCTCAACCATGGGTCCAGTACAAAATGAGGTCATGGACCATGGCTGTATCTGTACCTGCTTTTTAAGTACTCCCTGGCTTTAGCATCTTTCATTCATTAACTCAACTCATGCCACAAATGCTGATTGTGTACCTGCTTTGTTTAGAGCTTTGCACTGTGTTGCCCTTTTAAAATATATTGAAGCATAGTAACATTTAATCCCGTCTCTTTCCCTCCACAGCTGCATTTCCTGTGTGCTTTCTTCCCCTGCTCCATGCTGAACACAATGAAGCTGATCTGGCCCCAAGAAGCCATGATTTATTTCTGAGAGCTTCCCTTTCTTCTGACAAATACCATTTCTTCCATGTGGTTCCTAATTAAAGTGTATCTATGTTAGTTTACCTAGTCAAATAATGTAGCAAAACCCAAGAACAATACAATCTAAGTATTTCACATCAGCATTTTTGCCCCATCCCAACCTAAAAAGAAAAGTATCTGTCCTCTGTCTCTTACCCCCTCCTAATTTCTCCATCTTACTGCCTCTCCGTAAATAATAAAATGATTTTGACAGTGAAGTAATTCCTCCAACAAAATAGGGGTTATGTGCTTAATCTGAAACCTATTGAACTTCTCAGCCAATGAAATGCCTGGTCAAGTTGTTCTGAAGGCTGTGTTCTTTAATGATGTATTTTGCTCCTAACTAAATTGCTTTGCTTAGTAATTTGTGTCGCACCTGAAGCATTGATGTGATATTTTTCAGCTTCCAGAGGCTAAGACCAAGCTTCCCCCATCACAGCACTTTATCAGAAATGAGAACTTGTCGATCATGTATCTGTAATGCAACACTTAGTTTAAATATCATGGAATATTAAAATTAGGAAGAGACCTAGCAAATCCTGATTCACTGGAGTTTAAATGAGAGTCTTCCCTGGAGGCTCAGATGGTAAAGAATCCACCTACAAGGCAGAAGATGTGGGTTCAATCCCTGGGTCTGTAAGATCCCCTGGAGAAGCAAATAGCTACCCAGTCCAGTATTCTGGAGAATTCCAGGGACAGAGGAGCCTGGCCGACTACAATCCATAGTGTTGCAAAGAGTTGAACATGACTGAATGACTGGAAAAAAAAAATGAGGGCTGCAGGAACTGATCATTTAGGCTTAGATATAGCCTAAGCCCTATATCTACTGACCAGTGAGAAAGGAATCAGCACTCAAAGCTTCTAGCATAATCACTGACTCTCCCATCACAGTGTGATAAAAAGGAGAGTACACAATAAAAAAGACAGCACAGAAAGGCAAAAATCCACTGTCACTATCTAGTAAAGGAACAGTACTTTGAAGAAAGGAAACAGAAAGAGGTGAAAAGGAAACCAGCAGGTAAAAATCCTAATAGCAAAGTGAGATAAGTCTGGAAGAGCTGTTGGGTCAGATAAAAGGGGCATAGCAGAGTTTCATGCACTTCTATACGTTACTCACCACTTAAAGCAATGCATGAGACAAATGCCATTACTAACAAATACTTTGAGAAGACGAACGCCTATTAGTATTCAATTTAATGTAAGTAACATTCAAACTTCAGGTTGAAGTATCTTCCCTGATGGTCCAGTGGTTAAGACTCCATGCTTCCACTACAGGGAGTGTAGGTTCTATCCTTAGTCTGGGAACTAAGATCCCTTATGCTGAATGGCCAAGAATAAAAAGTCAGGTTGAAGTCTTTATCTATCTTGTTTTTATGTATGATCACAGAGTTGATTAGCATCATTTTCTATTCACTCAAAATATTATACCATTAAGAATTTTGCTTACACTGTCAATCACTGTGTAAGCAACCATCAAACCCTGGAGATTTTAAGAAGAAAGTAAGAAAGAACAAAGTTTGTCTTCTTCTTCCCAGAAAATGGTAATCCCCTCACCCCAATGAGAGCATATAGTTTTATTTTCTCTATGATTGCAAGGGTACTATTCTCTTCTCCAAAGATAACCAGACAGAAAAGTTTTACATCTCCCATGCTCTAAGCCATAATTACTGAAGCCACTGACATAAGCATGAAGTAAGGATAGCAGGAACACCTGAGTCCTGAAACCCCAGATTCCTCAATCTTCTGGCATATTCTTCCAGGTTAGAGGCAGACTCAGATCTCATACCAAGGTAACTTCAGAAAGATAAATGAATCAGTCATTACTATTTTGACAGAAGCATTCTCTCCAGTAGGATTTATTTTAGGCATTCAGTTCAGTTCAGTTGCTCAGTCATGTCCAGCTCTTTGCGACCCCATGGACTGCAGCACGCCAGGCTTCCCTGTCCAACACCAACTCCTGGAACTTACTCAAACTCAAGTCCATCAAGTCAGTGATGCCATCCAACCATCTCATCCAATGTGGTCCCCTTCTCCACCTACCTTCAATCTTTCTCAGCATCAGGGTCTTTTCAAGTGAGTCAGTTCTTTGCATCAGGTGCCAAAGTATTGGAGTTTCAGCTTCAACACCAATCCTATTCAGAACTTATTTCCTTCAGGACTGACTGGCTGGATCTCCTTCCAGCCCAAGGGACTCTCAAGAGTCTTTTCCAACACTATAGTTCAAGAGCATCAATTCTTCAGCACTCAGCTTTCTTTATACTCCAATTCTCACATCCATACATGACTACTGGAAAAACCAGAGCTTTGACTCAATTCAGTTCAGTTGCTCAGTAGTGTCCAACTCTTTGCGACCCCACGAAACACAGCATGCCAGGCCTCCTTGTCCATTACCAACTTATGGAGTCCACCCAAACCCATGTCCATTGAGTCGATGATGCCATCCAACCATCTCATCCTCTGTTGTCCCCTTCTCCTCATGCCCTCAATCTTTCCCAGCATCAGGGTCTTTTCAAATGAGTCAGCTCTTCACATCAGGTGGCCAAACTATTGCAGTTTCAGCTTCAACACCAGGCCTTCCAATGAACACCTAGGACTGATCTCCTTTAGGATGGACGGGTTGGATCTCCTTGCCGTCCAAGGGACTCTCAAGAGTCTTCCCCAACACCACAGTTCAAAAGCATCAATTCTTCTGTGCTCAGCTTTCTTTATAGTCCAACTCTCACATCCATACATGACTACTGGAAAAACCATAGCCTTGACTAGATGGACCTTTGTTGACAAAGTAATGTCTCTTTGACTAGATGAACCTTTGTTGGCAAAGTAATGTCTCTGCTTTTTAATATGCTATCTAGGTTTGTCATAACTTTTCTTTCAAGGAGCAAGTGACTTTTAATTTCATGTCTGCAGTCACTATCTACAGTGATTTTGGAGCCCAAAATATAAAGTCTGTCACTATTTCCATTGTTTCCCCATCTATTTTCCATCAGGTGACGAGACCAGATGCCAATGTTAAGTTTTAAGCCAGCTTTTTACTCTCCACTTTCACTTTCATCAAGAGGCTCTTTAGTTCCTCTTCACTTTCTGCCATAAGGGTGATGTCATCTGCATATCTGAGGTTATGACACTTCTCCTGGCAATCTGATTCCCACTTGTGCTTCATCCAGCTGAGCATTTCTCATGATGTACTCTGCATAGAAGTTAAATAAGCAGGGTGACAATATAGAGCCTTGACGTACTCCTTTCCTGATTTGCAACCAGTCTGTTGTTCCATGTCCAGTTCTAACTGGTGCTTCCTGACCTGCATTCAGATTTCTTAGGAGGCAGGTCAGGTGGTCTGGTATTCCCATCTCTTGAAGAATTTCCCACAGTTTGTTGTGATCTGCACAGTCTAAGGCTTTGGCATAGTCAATAAAGCAGATGTAAATAAAGCAGATGATTTTCTGGAGCTCTCTTGCCTTTTTGATGATCTCATGGGTGTTGGCAATTTGATCTCTGGTTCCTCTGCCTTTTCTAAAGCCAGCTTGAACATCTGGAAGTTCATGGTTCATGTATGGCTAAAGCCTGGCTTGAAGAATCTTGAGCATTATTTTACTAATGTGTGAGATGAGTACAACTGTGCAGTAGTTTGAACATTCTTTGGCATTGCCTTTCTTTGGGATTGGAATGAAAACTGACCTTTTCCAGTCCTGTGGCCACTGCTGAGTTTTCCAAATTTGCTGATATATTGAGTGCAGCACTTTCACAGCATCATCTTTTAGGATTTGAAATGCTCACCTGGAATTCCATCCCCTCCACTAGCTTTGTTCATTGTGATGCTACCTAAGGCCCACTTGACTTCACATTCCAGGATGTCTGGCCCTAGGTGAGTGATCACACCATCATGGTTATCTGGTCATGAAGGTCTTTTTTGTACAGTTCTTCTGTGTATTCTTGCCACCTTTCCTTAATACCTTCTGCTTCTGTTAGGCCCATACCATTTCAGATGACCATTATATCTACTACTGTGGGCAAGAATCCCTTATAAAAAAATGGAGTATGCATCATAGTCAGCAAGAGAGTCCAAAATGCAGTACTTGGATTCAATCTCAAAAGCAACAGAATGATCTCCGTTCATTTCCAAGGCAAACCATTTACTATCACGGAATCTAAGTCTATGCCCTGACCAGTAATGCTGAAGAAGCTGAAGTTGAACGGTCCTATGAAGACCTATAAGACTTTCAAGAAGGAATACCCCCCCCCAAAAAATGTCCTTTTCATTATAGGGGACTGGAATGCAAAAGTAGGAAGTCAAGAGACACCTGGAGTAACGGCAAATTTGGCCTTGGAGTACAAAACAAAGCAGATCAAAGGCTAACAGAGTTTTGCCAAGAGAATGCACTGGTCATAGCAAACACCCTCTTCCAACAGCACAAGAGAAGACTCTACACATTGACATCACCATATGGTCAATACTGAAATCAGATTGATTGTATTCTTTTCAGCCAAAGATGGAGAAGCTCTATACAGTCAGCAAAACAAGACTGTGAGTTGACTGTTGCTCAGATCATGAACTCCTTATTGCTGAATACAGACTTAAATAGAAGAAAGTAGGGAAAACCACTAGATCATTCAGTTATGACCTAAATCAATCCCTTATGATTATACAGTGGAAGTGACAAATAGATTCAAGGGATTAGATCTGATAGAGTGCCTGAAGAACTATGGATGGAAGTTTTTGACATTGTACAAGAGACAGTGATCAAGACCATCCACAAGAAAAAGAAATACAAAAAAGGCAAAATGGTTGAGGAGGTCTTACAAATAGCTGAGAAAAGAAAAGACACAAAAGGCAAAGGAGAAAAGGAAAGATATACCCATCTGAATGCAGAGTTCCAAAGAATTGCAAGGAAAGATAAGAAAGCCTTCCTCAGTGTTCAGTGCAAAGAAATGGAGGAAAACAATAGAATGGGAAAGACTTGAGATCTCTTCATTTTAGGCATTAGAAAAAATATTTTATGAATTGCACCTCTTTTCAAGATGGAGAAAAAGAAAAAGCTTGTTGAAATATTTACTCAGTATTGAATATTATAAAAGAAACTTAACCAGATGGAGAATTTTCTGGGGTGAAAGCAAGAGTCTAATTATGTCATTAACAATAAAACAGGCTTCCCTGGTGGCTCAGCGGAAGGAATCTGCCTGCCAATGCAGGAGACATGGGTTCAGTCCCTGGGTGGGGAAGATCCCCTGGAGAAGGGAACGACTACCCACTCCAGTATTCTTGCCTGAAGAATCCCATGGACAGAGGAGCCTGGTGCGCTTTAGTCCGTGGGGTCCCAAAAGACTTGGACAGGACTGAGCAACTAAAGAACAACAACACAGGACATATGTAGTTTAACTCTTCCACGTGGGAAAACTATTGTGCCAAAATCTGTCAGGTCTGGTCATTTGGTCAGCAGAAAGTAGGCCTGACACTTGAAGCCACTGTACATTATGGTTATTGATTACGATTACTTTCTGTTCTCTTCTTCCGTGGACCAGGTTAACTAACTGCGTCAACATTTTAGAGCATATTGATGGCCATGCCTTTTTCTGTTTGGCTGTTGGTGAAAGGAATTGCTATGTCCATCCATCCCAAGGACTAAATGCAGCATTTCTGGGCATGTGTATATTTCAATCCCCACTCTGCTTTAGGATAATGGGCTTACTAGGTGGCTCAGCGGTAAAGAATCTGCCTGGCAATGCAGGAGACTGGAGTTCCATCCCTGGGTGGAGAAAATTCTCTGGAGGATGAAATGACAACCCACTCCAGTATTCTTGCCTGGGAAGTGCCATGGACAGAGAGGCCTGGTGGATTACAGTCTATGGGATCGCACGGAGTCAGACACTACTGGGAGACTAAGGAACAGCAACAGCAATACCCCTTTGAAATTACCACTCTAAAGGGAAAAGTTACATACCTATGTTTCCAAAGTGTCTATGAGACAAGTAAATAGGCAAGCTTGTGAGCCAATGTACATCTGAGTTACAAATATAGCCTTATTATTCAGTGTTTGACCTGAGGTTGTGTTTGTTTTCTCACCTTTAAAATAGTAATAATTCCTTTTTATATGTTAGAGCCAAGTGGCTTTTTCTTTACAAGGAAACGTTTGAAGTTTTTAAGTTTTATTTCATTTGGAGTATAGTTGAATAACAGTAACAATGTTGTATGCTTTCAGGTGTACAGCAAAGTGATTCCGTTATACATATACATGTATCTATTCTTTTTCAATTCTTTTTCCACTTTCAGTTGAATTTTGGTGGAAAACTCAGCCTGTCCCTTCCAACTTGTTTTTAAAACCAAGGACTTCTCCTAATGAACCAGACCTTCATGCCTTTTGCTGCTGCTACTGCTGCTAAGTCGCTTCAGTCGTGTCCGACTCTGTGCGACCCCATAGACGGCAGCCCACCAGGCTCCCCCGTCGCTGGGATTCTCCAGGCAAGAACACTGGAGTGGGTTGCCATTTCCTTCTCCAATGCATGAAAGTGAAAAGTGAAAGTGAAGTCGCTCAGTCGTGTCCGACACTCAGTGACCCCATAGACTGCAGCCTTCCAGGCTCCTCCATCCATGGGATTTTCTGGGCAAGAGTACTGGAGTGGGGTGCCACTGCAAACTTTTCAAAACTCAGTGCCTCATGCTTTAGTACCTGAAGAGTTCAGGAGGGATTTTCATTTTCTCATTGTCGGTCTTACAGGAGGAGACTACATCAAGCTGTTTTTTCACTTTCCTCAATGCTTTGGGGTCTTGTGTTTTCTTATTCTTAGGTTTTGATTGCCCCTTCCAAGAAACCCTTAGTCATTGATTAGCCAATTACTGCTCGCATTTCCAAAGGTGCGATTTTAAAAAATCCTTAACATTTCCTTTTTCACATGAGCTAAAAACTGAATAAGCCCACACAAATTTACTTCCAACTTTCTAAAATATAAAATAAAAAGATCTCTCCTTTATTGTGCTTATACATTTTGTATATGTATATTTAAGTTTTAATGCTGTAATCTCTTTGAATTATGAGCAACACATATCCTGCAACATGTTTGTAAATAAGATCTTTATTCATTGGGGAGGTAACATATCTTCCTTTAGGCTGAAAAGGAATGTAAATTGTCTGCAGATGATTTCTGTTATAGGTTATAAGCAAAAATACTGAAGAGCAACATTTACTTTACAGAGTAAAAGGCAACAACATTTACTCTTTCAATATAATAAACAGTTACATTTTTTTGGTTTAACTATTTGGAAAGGAGATCCATAACATATGTGTCATGACTTCTTTTTTCAAAATTCCCCCAAATGGTAGTTTTGTTTAAATTTTTGTTTGCTATTATTTTATGAAATCTGCATCCCAGAAAGCAGCACATGTATAGCATGCTCTATTAAAATATAATAAAATAAGTCCTAGGGCACTTTATTAAAAGTAACATTAAAACAATAATTTTGATGCCAAAGAACTGTATTCTTGGAAGTTAGTTTTTAGTGAAAGTGATTGGAATCAACGGGTTAATTGTTTCTAGAACACTTATAAGTAAATATTATTAGCAAAATATTTTAATTACTGTACTTTATGTGGCCTAAATGTAAGCATTTATTAATACAAACCAAACACTCATTACAAATTTGCACAGAAAATGATAAAATATTATGTATGAAATGAAGCATTAGCATGGACCATTAAGTCTTCTATTTTCTTTTAATTGAATTTGTCAGTAGTACCCGCTTTAACTGAAAACCAGTCATAACCACAAAATTAAATAATAATTAAAGAAACAACTATTGAAAGAGTTGCTGGGAAGCTAAGGTGCCATTTAACCAAAACATAGCAATTTAATGTAAATTGCAGACCATGGAGACACAGTTCTGAAAATCATGCGTCTTGTGGTTCTGTGTGTGTTGGATTTTCCAGCACTTTTGGCATTTCAGGCCAGATAGTTTAGTCGAAGGACCAGGCTGTAACTCAGAAAGGCAGGAATGTGAAAAGTTCCTATAAACTTACTTACGCCTGTAAGACATAAAGGTGCTTGTAACCATTCAGTTTTTTGCTGCATAGTCAGTGCTGTGGGCCTATAGGAATCTATGAATCAACATACAGAACTATCAACATATACAAGTAAATATCTTCTTAGTATTTCTGGTAAGCTGTGTGCAAATCATATATATCTAAAATGTATATCTAAATATATATCTAATAGGTGTATCTAAAGCTATAGCTAGATTAAATACACTTCACTGTTTGAGAATATATGATTGAAGGATTTATCTTGGGTGTGTTTCTTGTTCAAAATACGATGCATTTCCCTTTCAAATAAAATGTTATTTTTCATTGCCTAAAAATGCAATCTAAGATTCAGTTTAATTTACCAAAAAGTCTAGTTTCCTGGTGTATATGTGTACACCTGTGTGCATTTAATTGTATATGCAAGTGTTTATTTTTACTAGTGGCCTTCTGAGAGGTCTCCAATCTTTATGAGCTATTTTCAAGTCTACCTAGACTCATTCCATGATGCACAGCCAGCAGGGGGAGGTAAGATTTAAGGAAATGGCGAAATGAACTTGATGGAAGCAACTACTTTGCAGGCAAACAAACAAACAAACAAAGACTTGTCACTGAGAAGAATGGAAGGGTCTGTAATGCATGTGGATTATATTTAGCATCTTGGTTACAAGGCTGGCTGTCAATTAGAATTTTGATAAACATTTGCCTGTGTACTTTAAGGATCTAGATTTTAAATATGATACGCAGAAAACTTCTAGTTATTGAGAGCCCTTTGTGATATTTTCCAGTGTGCAAACTGTAGCTGAATTGATGTCTGTGGATCTGTGAGTCAGTTTAAAGAATACAAAAGTATAGGCTCATACAAATATGCTCATGAGTTTGGAGAAAATGCCGATTTTGTTGAAAAATTTTACAGCATCATATCTGCTCACAAAATTGATTACTTGGACTTCCCTGGTGGCTCAGACGGTAAAGTGTCTGCTTACAATGCGGGAGGCTGGGGTTCGATCCCTGGGTCGAGAAGGTCCTCTAGAGAAGAAAATAGCAACCCACTCCAGTACTCTTGCCTGGAAAATCCCATGGACGGAGGAGCCTGGTAGGCTACAGTCCATGGGGTCTCAAAGAGTGGGACACAACTGAGTGACTTCACTCTCATTTTCACATGCAGCAATTAACACAAGATAACCACAAACAAACTGAAGAATTCTAACTAAAAATATATCATTGAAATTACATTTTCATCTTTTATCCAAGTGGTCAATGAAATAAATTGGATGTGATGTATTATATATTCTTGAAAAAGACAATAGTCAAGTTTGGATTTTGCAAAAAGAAGTAAAATTTTCATATCTGTAGATTTCATTTTACTAAAACAAGTTTAGCCAGGATGAAGGTTAACTCAGCTTGCCTGGTAAAACTTGACAAGTACAAACCCTGAATGTGTCTGTAGTTAATATGAAGAAGTAGATTCCTTACATAAAAGAGGCAGATTGCTGAGGGAAACATATTGGATTACATTAAAATTGTCAGCAAGGAAAATAGAAAATTAAAACCATATCTTACATTGAGTTGTAAGCTGACTTCTCGTTGCAAAATATTTTACAAATTTTATTTTATCTAAACCACAACCTCCTTAAAGAGAAATGTCTTATACCCACTTTACAGATTGAAAAATATATCTGTTCATAATAATACTTTAAAATAAATTTTGGTTTCACAAATTGCCTGGATTTTGTTTCTTATTTTTTAAAAATGATAACTGATTTTAAAATCTGACTAGAAATTTATCTTTTCCACTGATTTAGTTCCTCTCCTATAACTGGAAATAGTCAGATGTATAAATATATCTCCTCAATCCATAGAATTCTCCAGGCAAGAATTCTGGAGTGAGTAACCATTCCCTTCTCCAGGGGATCTTCCCAACCCAGGAGTCTAACCTGTGTCTCCCGAATTGCAAGTGGATTCTTTACCATCTGAACCACCAGAGAACCCTTCTCATTTTAGCTTTATCATTGCACACATTAATATTGAGTCTTTCAAAGTTATTTTTAAATTTTCATTTTCAGATCCCCATGTAAGGAAAAAACTGAATTTCAATAATTCTGAACTCAGGTTAAAACAAATTTAAAATTGTCACTAATCATACATATACAATCACACACACACACACACACACACAGAGAGAGAGAGAGAGAGAGAGAGAGAGAGAGAGAGCCAAATATTCTAACAGAACTTTGCTGCATTTTCCAATATTCCAATTTTGGGGTTTATATATGCTGATTTGTTCTGTAATATCAATATAATTTCTTCTAAATTCATGTACAATAGTTGTGTTTTTTTCACATGATATTTCAACTCTCATGCTTTTCCAGAATTTCTAGTTTGAACAAGTCACTATAGCACTTGATTAACTGCTAAGGCCAATTTTTAAAAATTGAGGGAAAAATATACCATTAAACTCTCAGTGTTTTGGGTCTATGAATCCAACATTGTTAGGCTATGCTATTTCCCAATAGTCTTGAAAGATTAGAACATTTGTTTGGGGGTTATAGTTTACTAGAGCTTCTGAAGGGACTGCATTAGTATTTTATATATTCACCTCAAAGAACATAGTCATCTATTAGGCCTTGGTATTTCTAATATGGATTAAAAAGAATTTGTAACTTTCAAGAGGAAATCAAAAGTCAGAGTGATAAACAGTCATTTTGCAGAGAAATTATTTTTCCAGTAAGATGGTCTGGATTATGTTGATATAACCCCACAGAAGAATTGATGCTTTAGAAATTTGGTGCTAAAGAAAACTCTTGAGAGTCCCTTGGAGAGCAAGGAAATCAAACCAATCAATCCTAAAGGAAATCAACCCTGAATATTAATTGGAAGAACTGATGCTGAAGTTGAAGCTCCAATACTTTGGCCACCTGACGCAAAGAATCAACTCATTAGAAAGACCCTTATGCTGGGAAAGATTGAGGGCAGGAGAAGGGGACGACAGAGGATGACACAGATGGCATCATTGACTCAGTGGACATGAGTTTCAACAAACTCCAGGAGATAGTGAAGGACAGGGAAGCCTAGCATGCTGCAGTCCATGAGGTGGCAGTTCAGTTCAGTCGCTCAGTCGTGTCCGACTCTTTGGGACCCCATGAATCGCAGCACGCCAGGCCTCCCGGTCCATCACCAACTCCCAGAGTTTACCCAAACTCATGTCCACGGATTCGGTGATGCCATCCAGCCATCTCATCCTCGGTCGTCCCCTTCTCCTCCTGCCCTCAATCCCTCCCAGCATCAGGTCTTTTCCAATGAGTCAACTCTTCGCATAAGGTGCCCAAAGTACTGGAGTTTCAGCTTTAGCATCAGTCCTTCCAAAGAAATCCCAGGACTGATCTCCTTTAGGATGGACTGGTTGGATCTCCTTGCAGTCCAAGGGACTCTCAAGAATCTTCTCCAACATCACAGTTCAAAAGCATCAATTCTTCGGCACTCAGCTTTCTTCACAGTCCAATTCTCACATCCATACACAATTACTGGAAAAACCATATCCTCAACTAGATGGACCTTTTTTGGCAAAGTAATGTCTCTGCTTTTGAATATGCTATCTAGGTTGGTCATAACTTTTCTTCCAAGGAGTAAGCGACTTTTAATTTCATGGCTGCAATCACCATCTGCAGTGATTTTGGAGCCCCCCAAAATAAAGTCTGACACTGTTTCCACTGTTTCCCCATCTATCTGCCATGAAGTGATGGGACCAGATGCCATGATCTTCATTTTCTGAATGTTGAGCTTTAAGCCAACTTTTTCACTCTCCATTTTCACTTTCATTTAGAGGCTTTTTAGCTCCTCTTCACTTTCTGCCATAAGGGTGGTGTCATCTGCATATCTAAGTTTATTGATATTTCTCCCAGCAAACTTGATCCCAGCTTGTGTTTCTTCCAGCCCAGCGTTTCTCATGATGTGCTCTGCATAGAAGTTAAATAAGCAGGGTGACAATATACAGCCTTGACGTTCTCCTTTTCCTATTTGGAACCAGTCTGTTGTCCCACGTCTGACTTAGCAACTGAACAACAACAAAACCTCACAATCTGAAAAAAAAATCTCAATAGCCATTTTCCGCCTGGCTAGAGGTCTGCCCCAGGCCAGTCTTAGAGAAGGAAGAAGAATGCTGTGCTCCACCAGGTCACTCAGGGATCCAGCTGGGAGAAACTTGCCTGGATCCTGCTGACATCAAAACACAGGAATCTGCTGAGACAATGTAAGTTGAGAAGAGGGGATTATGCTTCGTTTTTGAAATGGTTTGCCCAGAAGTGATCCATGACTTTCTTTCATGTATCATTGGCCAACCCTGGTTATTTTACCACACTCCACATCAAGGAAGTGGCAAAGTATAACTTCCAGGGAGTTGCAGACGGGGAGTATAAGGCAGGGTGGTTGATTTATAATGTCTTCCCCAAAACAATAGCAACTAACTGAGTGTTAGAGGTATTGGAGGGTTTCCCATGTGGCGCTAGTGGTAAAGAATCCACCTGTCAATGCTGATGTAAGAGACATGAGTTCGATCCCTGGGTCAGGAAGATACCCTGGAGGAGGGCATGGCAACCCACTCCAGTATTCTTGACTGGAGAATCCCATGGACAGAGGAGCCTGTCAGACTACAGTCCACGCGGTTGTAAAAAGTCAGACATGACTGAAGTGACTTCGCATACATGGGTATTGGAGATGTTAGAAAAAGCAGAAAAGGGATATGAAAAAAAAATTATAGACTCTTTATATTGGAGATTTTAGAGAAAGCAGAAAAAGGATATGAAAAAAATATATTCTTTTTTATAATCAAATATTAAATTAGAATTTTAATATCTCCCAAAAAAGTTTGAATAATTAACTAGGAACTTTAAAATCTCTAGCAAATACCTAGTTTGCATTCTTCCCCTTTATAGGCCCCCATTTTACTGAGGTTTGACCAAAAGTGCTGATATGTGCACCATATTGACACACGTTGCCAAGGCTAGTCCTCAGCATCCTTATATTTTATAATTAAACTTCCACCGCATATGGCAGACTTAGCCTTCCTATACCTGTGTGACCCCTGAGTCCTGTAAAATCTTTGCTTCATTTAATCCCAGAGTGCTTTCCACAGATTTTGACTGTGATGTTGGTACTTCATCTAAGTTGCCTCCTACATCTGAAGACCACTTGTAGTGTCAAAAGTTCATTTGGATCCTTCAGTAGAGTCCCCACTATTTTTGTGAAGGCCAGTATCTAGGGTGACTCTAAGCATCAACTCACCTATCTTCTCATTAAACTATCTGCTATGTCAAACTGAACAAAAAAAGCAATCAACACCATTTGAGCTGCTGCTGCTAAGTCTTGTCCAACACTCCGCAGTCCCATGGACTGTAGCCCACCAGGCTCCTCTGTCCATGAGATTCTCCAGGCAGGAATACTGGAGTGGATTGCCATTGCTGACTCCAGGGCCTTTTCCCCACCCAGGGATCAAACTTGTATCTCTTGCATCTTCTGCACTGGAAGGTGAATTCTATATCCCTGAACTACATGGGAAACACATAAACACCATTTGTAGTCATTAATAGAGAGTATGAGGAGAAAAGATATTCTAGAAAAAGACTGAAGGGGATCTTTCTTAAAGATATTCTATAGGAACTAGAATTCAGAACTGTGTGGAAAACAAAAACAGAGAGAAAAATTTGGTCAAGGATTAAAGCACATTTCTGAGTGAGAAATACACAGTGTTTTGAAGCCCTTGTTTAAAATTCCATAATCTGATAGAAGAAAACAAGTGTTTTATTTCTATCAGTTGAGACATGAACTCACTATAAACCAAATCCAACCTGAACTGAAAGAGATTTTTAATGTTTAATTCATCCCACTTAGTATAAATGTCCATGTGTTTAATTGTAGAAATGTTAACATTAAATGTTTATGGAGTATTATTTCAGAGTCTAGCACTTCAGTTCAGTTACTCAGCCGTGTCTGATTCTTTGCAATCCCATGAACCACAGCACGCCAGGCTCCCTGTCCATCACCAACTCCTGGAGTTTACCCAGACTCATGTCCATTGAGTCCACAATGCCATCTAACCATCTCATCCTCTGTCACCCCTTCTCCTCCTGCCCTCAATCTTTCCCAGCATCAGGGTCTTTTCAAATGAGTCAGCTCTTCACACCAGGTGGTCAAAGTATTGGAGTTTCAGCTTCAGCATCAGTTCTTCCAATGAACACCCAGGACTGATCTCCTTTAAGATGGACTGGTTGGATCTCCTTGCAGTCCAAGGGACTCTCAAGAGTCTTCTCCAATGCCACCGTTCAAAAGCATCAATTCTTTGGCACTCAGCTTGCTTTATATCCAATACTCACATCCATACATGATTACTGGAAAAACCATTGACTAGATGGATGTTTGTTGAGCCTAGTAGGGATGCAATTAAATCTAGAATATGCACAAATTATACTCAGCTCCATGGGTTCCCTGGTGGCTCAGTCGGTAAAAAAAATCCACTTGCAATGCCGGAGACCCAGGTTCCATCCTTGGTTTGGGAAGATCCCTCAGAGAAGAAAATGGCAACCCACTCCAACGTTCTTGCCTGGGAAATCCCATGGACAGAGGAACCTGGCAGGTTACAGCTCCTGGGGTCACAAGAGTCAGATAAGACTTTGCATCTATATAACCACATAGCTGATTTAGAGTATTGAATAGCAGAAACTAACAAAACATTGTTGAGCAATTATACTACAATAAAAAATTTTTTTAATAAAAAGAAGAAATCTAGATTTAAGTTCTGGTGTACTGATTGCTACTGACTTAGTCTGGTTCAGTTGCTCAGTTGTGTCTGACTTTTTAATGACCCTGTGGACTGCAGCAAGCTAGGTTTCCCTAATCACAAACTCCTGGAGCTTGCTCAAACTCATGTTCATTGAGTTGGTGATGGCATCCAACCATCTCATCCTCTGTCATCCCCTTCTCCTGACTTCAATCATTCCCACCATTAGGGTCTTTTCCAATAGTCAGTTCTTCATATCAGGTTGCCAAAGTATTGGAGCTTCAGCTTCAGCATCAGTCCTTCCAAAAAATATCTAAGACTGATTTCCTTTAGGATTGACTGGTTGGCTCTCCTTGCAGTCCAAGGGACTCTCAAGAGTCTTCTCCAACACCACAGTTCAAGAGCATCAATTATTTGGCACTCAGCATTCTTTATGGTCCAACTCTCACATCCATACATGACTCCTGGATAAACCATAGCTTTGACCACACAGACCTTTGTCAGCAAAGTAATGTCTCTGCTTTTTAATACTCTGTCTAGGTTGGTCATAGCTTTTCTTCCAGGGAGCAAGTGTCTTTTAATTTCATGGCTGCAGTCACCATCTTCGTGATTCTGGAGCCCTAGAAAATAAATTCTGTCATTGTTTCCATTGTTTCTCCATCTGTTTGTCCTGAAATGATGGAACTGGGTGCCCTGATCTTAGTTTTTTGATTGTTGAGTTTACGTTCTGGTATATTGATTGCTGGTGTACTAATTACTATTTAATTGTAATTTGCCTCTCTGTGTCTCATCTCCTTGATTTGCAATGTTGAAAGCCTGTGTAGCTCACAGTTTTCCAAGGTGCTTTCTTCTGCTAGCGCTCTCTGACATTGCTAATTTTCACATTCTATCCTCTAAATTCTCCACAGTGACTTACTTCAAATACCACATATCATCTCCTTTGAAGCAAATCATTTTCTAGTGAACAGACATAGTCCTGAGCTCCCCAGGACCACACAACTTCCTTCATGTCAAATAAGGTGTGATGAATTTATTTATTTAGGGGATTTATGTTCTTAATCCTAGAGTGTCCACAAAACAAAAATATTGAAATGTTAAAGCAATTGAAGATTGATTTAGACATGAAATGAAGAAAAGAACTTCAACTTTGTATTTTCAAATTAGCTCATGGTTCTCCCAAATCATTTGGTTCTTATTTTGGCTTTTTAATACACAGCATAAAAACTTTTAGACCTCTACAAGAATTGTGGTTTAGACTAAAAGAAATACTTTATGATGTTGTCTGTGTAAGATGGAAAATAATACTTTATTACAGATGTTGTGGTTGTGTCCCAAATTCCCAAATCAATGTCATTTTTGTTAGAAGTGGTCGATCTTATTCACACAATAAAATAACTCATTTGATTATTTCCTAAGATGTTCTTATGTACGTATTATGAGCCAGACTCTGCTCTTTTATAGGCATGAAAATTCCTCCTAAGTTTAATGCCTTAAATTGAATCTAATTGATTTTTAATTAACTTTATAGGAGGGTTTGTGTGTGTCCATGTGTGCATACACATGTGTGTATGTGATGTGTTTCCATGTGTTCAAAACCTGGATTTAGAAATTTTTTTTAATTAATTTTTTTTTTTAGTTTGTTTTGCTTTACAATACTATATTCGTTTTGCTATACATTGACATGAATCAGCCACGAGTGTACATGAACTCCCAATCCTGACTCCCCCCTCCCACCCCACACCATCTCTCTGGATTATCCCCATGCATCAGTCCCAAGCATCAATAATTTATTTTAGAAAAAAAATTTAAAAGATATTTTTACATAGCTTTTTATTGTTAAGACATAATTTTAAACAAAAAATCTGGAGTATCTTTTATTTCCCTTGTGAAAATAAAATAACTTCATTTATTTCATTGGGAATGAATAGCACTTTAAAAATACACCTAAATCTTTAGAAGTTGTCTTACAAGTTGACACTGTATCAGTTAGTTATTGGGCTTTCCAAGTGGTGCTAGTGGTAAAGAATCCGTCTGCCAAGGCAGGAGACTCAAGAGACATGGGTTTGATCCCTGGGTTGGGAAGATTCCCCTGGAGTAAGAAATGGCAACCCACTCCAGTATTCTTGCTTGAAAAATTCCATGGACAGAGGAGTCTAGAGGGCTACAGTTCATGGGGTCACAAAGAGTTGGACACGACTGAGCGACTGAGCACACAGCACACACAGCAGTTAGTTATTGCCACATAGCAAGTCCCCACAAATCTTAATGACCTAATACAGCAATGAATTATAAGTCTTCATTACTCAGTGGGTGGGCAATCCTGACACTTGCCTGCATTCAGTAGGATGATCAGCTTGACTTAAAGCTTCAGGATGGCCTTGCTCACATGCCCCCCAGATAATGTAGGCTCTTGGCTGAGGTTCTTTTGTTCTTCTCCAGGAGGCTGCTAGTCTCCCTCTGGGCTCACTGACTTTGCACAGCATGCTGAATTGACATTCCTGAGTGTCCAAGAGGTCACTGGTAGGGTTCTCAGTGTCTTGGCACTAGAACTCACACAGTGTTAGTTTAATGACTTTCTATTGTTGAAACAAGGGGAAAAGACAGCCAGGATTCAATGGGAGAGCAAGACGCAACATCAAGGTTGTGGACAAGGGTGGTATAATTGAATGGAGATCTTATTTGATGGATATACCACGAGACATCCTAAAATTTGTGAGACTCTGAAGGCCTTCTTCAAATTAGTTTCAAATTTCAGTTCTGAACTGAATTGAAAGGACTTCTTCAAATTAAACTTTTCTCCCCTAATTTCCTGCATTCTTTTCCTTGAGAATGGCATGCTCTTATCATAGTTTACAAAATCAAGCATATATATATATATATATATATATATATATATACTTCAGTAGTTCTGGTGCACGGGCTTAGGTGCCCCACGGCATGTGAGATCTTCCCAGACCAGGGATCAAACCCGTGTCCCCTGCACTGGAAGGTGAATTCTTAACCACTGGACCACCAGGGAAGTCCTCAAGCATACTTCTTGCCCAGCCATCATTGTACTGTGGTACATTATTCCAAGATGCTAAACAAAGGGAGCATATAAAATATTGTGATAGGTGAAGTTGACTCCTTGGTATTCTTGAGTTCAGGCATATTACAGAGTGGAGAAAAAGTGATAGGAATTTTTTTAAGGGCTTTTCTTGTACTTTTTCCTATGCTATCATCACAGTCCATCACTTCAAGGCCAGTGAGTCCTATGAGGGCAATGTAAATGGTGTACCTTCAGGAAATACTCCAGGTGTTAGAAACATCCACTTGAACTCATTGCCAAAATCCATGCTTTTGCTACCAAACTCGTTTATATCATTTTCATCAGCTGTGTACTTAATAGATTTATAAAGATAACTCTATCCAATGCAACATGATAAAATATAAATTGTTATGGTCATATAATTTTATTTTTGGAAATTCAGTGTCATATGTTCTTTTATTGGAAGATTCTGTTATCAGTAAAAGATTTCTCAGTCCCTAAATACATCACACTAGGGTAAACTTTAATGAGAGTGGAATGGAAATGGAATTTGAGAAGAGAAAGAAACCTTATAAAATTCCTGACAATGCAATACCATTCTGTGCATATAGATTTTTGTGTGTGTGTTTGTTTTTTTTTCAATGATGATGTTCCAAATCAGATCCCTATGGTATTTGCATTTCATTGGATACATTTTGGGCTTCCCAGGTGATGCTAGTGGTAAAGAAATTGCCTACCAATGCAGGAGACGTAAGAGACATGGGTTCTATCCCTGGATCAGGAAGATCCCCTGGAGGAGGGCATGGCAACCCACTCCAGTATTCCTGCCTGGAGAATCCCATGGACAGAGGAGCCTGGTGGGGGTGCAGTCCATAGGGTCACAAAGAGTTAGACACTACTGAAGCAACTGAGCACACAGCTCGGTTACACTTTAAAGAGTTACGCAGCATTTTCATTTTTAAATGTCAATATTTACAACAGATCTGAAATTGCATTCTTTGAAAATATTTAAATGGATAAGAAAATATTTTGCATATCTACCTGTTATATGCTAGAGGGTATATAGATGCTCCCAAATTTTAGGTATTATGTGAATATCAAAAAAATTGGGAAACCAGTAATTCTTAGCGCAGTCTAACCTAGAGTCTTAGACTTCAGTGGGAGACAAGCATTCACTGGGTTGGCTGGAAGAGGATGACCAGGCCCTGAGATGCAGTTCATGTCATGACAAATTTCACAGGGCTTAAACCAGGCTTAAGATGAGTAATTCGTAATAATACTGGCCTGCATAAGAACTCCCACATGTAAGACTGTTCAGCTTAGTAACATCATAACAAAAATCAGGTTAGTTCTCAGCTTTTTGTAGCTACTATTTAGATGTAATCCAAGGAGATCCATGGTTAACTTTTTATAGTCATGGAATACTTTGAGAATCTACTTAAAAATATGGATATTCTCATAATTTATACTATCTTTGCTCCACATCCACATAAATGGTTTGCATGTGCTCACAGACCAAAGACTGCAGAATAATTTCTGGGTTTTTTGAATGAGGCACCCAGGTTTTCATGGATCAAATTTAAGTGCAGCAGTTTTAAGGGGAAATTCTCACACCTTCCACCTGCTTTGAAAGTCCCCCACACTGTATATCATGGATATTCAGTATCAGCAAATATTAGTTGATGATGATATCAGATATTTGTCTTCCTTCATATTGCTTTTTGATAGTCATTTTCAAACAACCTAAATTCAGCATGAAAATATCATTTTGGAAGTGGATGAAACTTTCCACTTTCAACATACTTTTGAAAGCATTTTGTAATAGACCAGACTGACTGAGAAAACACCTAGCAGGCTGAGTCCTGTTCCATTTTGAACATACTACGAACAGATTTTTGCTTTCATACTTGAAAGTATTCCTGTCTCAACTCAGGATCAAACTTTCCACAAAGCATTAATTTTATGCAACTTAGTATTTCACATACTGTACTTTAACATCATGATGATCAAAAATAAGACAATAAAATCTCCTGTGTGGTTCCATTTACTTTCCTCCTCCCTTGCTTTTAGTTTCAAAGGTCACTCCTCTCTCAAGTTTTATTCATTAAAACCCAAATCTTAATTTTGACTATGGGAGGTGCTAGCTAGATAAATTTATCCCTGTTCTTTGGAGAAGAAAAGTACCATATGAGTTATAGATTTGTAAATATTAGTACTGTAAAGTCTCTAATATAAACATATAAATTACTTTAAACACGATATTTTTCTTAATTTTAATATCCTGAGGCCCACTAGGTGTAAGGGCTTCCCTGGTGGCTCAGAGGGTAAAGAAGCTGCCTGCAATGCAGGAAACATGGGTTCGATTCCTGGGTCGGGAGGATCCTCTGGAGAAGGTAATGGCTACCGACTCCAGTATACTTGCCTGGAGAATCCCACAGAGGAAACTGGCGGGCTACAGCCTGTGAGGTCACAAATAGTTGAACAAGACTGAGTGACTACAGAGTTAATATAAAAACAGTGTATTTTCTGTAATAAATACAAAATAACTTTAAAAAAATATTTTACGGTTTTGTTTTCATATACAGGCCTCCAGAAATAGCCATGTTGACACAGGGTAGTGTTTTTGAAGCAGACGGCACGAATCTCTTGAACATACTTTGCTATTTTCACCAAATAAAAATTGGATGGCTATCGCTGATACTCCCTTGTCAGAGAAAGTTCAAGGATGCAAATGCTGACTCCAAACTCATTTGTTGGTTTAGCTACAATTATATTTCATTGCTGTTAGGTGACAACCTAGGAAACTCATAGCAAAGTTGGGCTGATTGCTGTGAAATGCAAAACACAGACATTTATTGAGTGCCTAACACATGCCAGGCCCTGTTTTAAGGACTGGCATCTTACGTAATTCTCATAACGACCGGAGGAGGTAGGTATGATGACCCCATCTCACAGATCTGTGGATGGGAGCTCAAGGACTGCAGTTTCTTCCAACCCCATGGAAACAGATGGAATCAGATTTCAAATGCATGGGGTCTGGCTCTAGCCCCATCGGTATTTAAATATAAAGACAGAGTAATTAAAATTAAAGAAAATTAAAAATTTGGTTTCTCAGTTTCACAAGCCAAATCTGATCTAGATTACTCGGCTTTACCAGCCACTAGCAAAAATTAAGTTGCACAGGTTTTAACCATGTGCAACCCCATGGGCTGTAGTTCACCAGACTCCTCTGGCCGTGAGATTTCCCAGGCAAGAATACCAGAGTGGGTTGCCATTTCCTTCTCCAGGGCATCATCTTGACTCAGAGATCGAACCTGTGTCTCCCGCATTGGATTCTTAACCACTGAGCCACCAGGGGAACCCCTTGTTAATCACAAAAACTTTAATCTATAAATGATAACCACAATACTAACTTTGCTGATGATTCTCTCTTGTTGACAATTAATATTTGTTGTAACAAAACCATGACACAGGCAAAAAGTTTTCATTGACAAAATCCAAGTGACAAACACCACATTCTACACACAGACACTAAATAATGCCTGAAGTATCATGAAAACGTGGTGAAACAATTAACCAAATTAAAAGCACTGCCAACTCTTGTCTCTCCAAAGATGGCTCATCAGAGAGTGTGAAGAGATTGCAAAATTACAGTTCAGAAATTTAAAAGAAATTTCTGCCTACATTTTAATGCTTAATAGCAATTGGAAATTGGGATTATGGCTTATAAATATAATAATGTGAAGACAAGTTTTTAAAAAAACACACTTGGCATTACATATATTTAAGTTAAAAATTAGAGGATACATTTTGAGGCTTGGAAGGCAGAAATAAATTTTTTTTAGCAACTTAGGATTAACAATATCAAATTTCCAAGTATTTCAATGAATATTTCAAATTATTTCAAATATTCTTTATTTTATAAAAGACCGCACAGTGACATTCATTTAAATTGCAAAGTCTCCTTAGCCGTTTAGGAGGTTATTCAGTTGAAATGCAACATTGAGGAGAAAAAAAAAAAAAGCAACTTCGCTTACCCATAATGGCACTAAAATATCTTTGAATATAGAGTGAGTGAGCTACAATTTTAAATAGTGATATTATCCTAATGTGAGGTGGTCATGCGATAATTTATACTATTAGAGAAATTTACTATCTGTGCTAGTTGTCCAAGACTAATCTCCCCTTAGAATTCTAGTCTTAAATTTAAATTAACCACTTCACAGGTTGTCTTTGAAGCTTCGCTGTGACATGCAATATGTACCATTTTTTCAAATGATGCTGGTGCATTAAACCTGTTACATCTACTTATATTTGGGTCAGAGGGTTTCTGAATGGGAACTGATACCGGAGCTCTCCTGACAAGGCTTCCTAACTTCTCATCTTGTTAATAATGATGAAAACTGTGGAAATCTTGTTATTTGCAGAGTTTAGGAGATAAAAATGTCTCCTATCATCTCCGAGACATTTAGTGAAGTCTCTTTACAAATGCAGAAGAAAAGATTAAGGAGTGAGTTCACAGTGCTAACTGTTATGATCCTGCATCTTGCAATCCCCTCTGACTTTCCCTCTCTCTTCCTTCTCCCAAGTGTCTGGTGCTGAAGCTGCAGCCCCAGCTCCTGCTGGAGCCTCTGGCCAGCACTGGGGAGCTTTCACAGCCACCCCTGCTTGACCTGGTCCAGGTAAGATCAGGGTATGTGCTGAATGCGAACCTGAAGGCCGCTACTGCTGCGCAGTGAGCCTTCCGGGTTTTATAAACAAGTGCCCTTTGTTGTTGCCTCTGTTTTATAAATGTCAGGAGAGTACATTTTAACATCTTAAGTTTTATTATAAACCTGAAATATTTACATGACCAAGAGCAAACATTCAGGCTGATGGTTCTTTCTCTGCTGACTTCCAAAGATAGATATTTAAGGGGAAAATAAAAACAGCATGAGAATGATTATATTATGAAATTTAAAACACGAGGTAAGGGGACAGTAGACACAGACTTAAGTGTTTTTGGTTGTTGCTTTTTTTTTTTTTTTTTACATTATCTGAAAGCTTATGCTTTAAGTCATTTTAGAAAGAATGATAGTGGTATCCATTCCTTAAAAACTTAGCCTAAATCTTTTATGTTTATTTAGAATTTTTGTCAAGTTTCTCCACAAGGTATAAATACAAGAAAGTATGATCTAAAGAACTGATGGGATCCAGGTCTTCAATTAAAAACTCCAGCTACCAGTAACAAACACTGCATCTGTTCAGGGTAAATTAATGATAAGTAAATTTTGACTTTTGCATTTTTATATATTTATACAAAAAAGTCTTAAAACCCTACTACAGCTCTATAGTAGAAGACTACATTAGTCTGTAGAATATACAAAAATTAAGTAATACATTTTATTCTTCACGTATTTCCATTTCCAATTGTTAGAAATAAGAATTTATTTTTTACTACTGAAATCTTATTGATCCATAAATGGAATAATAGTCATTTAGTTTGTACCTCTGAATGTCATGTCCAATGTTAATTTTTTTATAGTATGTATTTGTATGTACCCAAATAGTATACAAACTGAAAACATCTAAAATTATTTAATAATTTATGATGTTAATTTTAACTTCAATATTATTGGTATAGTGAAATTAAAATAATTATGTAAACTGATCATTTCAGCTCATTTACACCAAAGAATTAATTCATTTATCATTTGAAACTGTGGCTGAGGGAAATTAGGAAATATTTTAAAATTCATATCAAATCCAAAATTTCAAGCTTATAAATTCAGTCTCACTTGAATCCTCAAATATCTTAATTTACTTTGAAGAGAAAGTATTTTTTCTTTCATTCATATAATTCAAAACAGCTAAACAGATTCTACTTCAACAATTTAAATGATTCACATGTGTGAACAAATATGGAAAATCTAAGCCCCAAACAAAATTGCAGACTTAAATTATAATGATAATTTAAAATGTGTGTAATGTAATTATAGTATAGGGTCTGCTATAATGAGCTCGGCGATACTATATCTATATCAAATGTGTTAGGACGGTGATATTAGATATGCTTTTCTCTGAGCATTTTTTTACACATTTCTGAATTATGATACCTGTGCCAGAATCAGCCTACTGTATCAAGGATTTTTTTTTGGATGGAGAAATGAATTTTTTAAATTGTCAAAACATGATAGAGCAAACTTCCATTTTCCACATAGGATGTACTAAAATATGAATATCAGCTATATGTGAATTTTAAATGTATAAAGATAGTCTTGTATTCATTTTGAAGTATCTCTAAAAGAAAGTTAAAGATAGATAAACCTATAATTCAGATTTAATAACTGCATAATCAAAGAAAATTGTGGACCTATTAACTGACCTTTTTATACAGAAGTATTTTTTCAAACACATAAAAATACATCAAATAGCAATTCAGATCCTCTTTTGACAAGCACTGTTATT
Source organism: Aepyceros melampus (assembly GCA_006408695.1). Lineage (NCBI taxonomy): Eukaryota > Metazoa > Chordata > Mammalia > Artiodactyla > Bovidae > Aepyceros > Aepyceros melampus. Next base: position 308,558 of record SJXQ01011440.1, read on the forward strand.
AATTATTGAATTGATATTGCATTGTTAGATCGACAAATATAGACTGTTACATCATTAAAAAGTTTAGTTCTGTAACAGAAAACTTCTATTTAGCTAGTAATGTTTATGGGTGTGTCTGTGTTAGTTGCTCAGTCGGGCCGACTCTTTGCAACCCCATGGACTGTAGCTCACTAGGCTCCTCTGTCCATTGGATTCTCCTGGCAAGAATACTGGAGTGAGTTGCCGAATATTTCTCCAGGGGATCATCCTGACCCAGGGATCGAATGTGGGTCTCCTGCCCTGCAAGTAGATTCTCTACCATCTGAGCCACCAGGGAAACCCAGTAATGTTATAGTGAGTAGTTTTATGACAAAACCCATGAGGAATCATTCTATTTGCTGTTGAATAGGAAAGTACAGCTTACATTTAAGTCATTAATTCCAAAGTGAGGCAAGAAAGCAATGCAGTCATTATCTTGAGCAGGGATGGACAATGCACAGCAAACTCAAAGATGGAACAAAGATGGCATAATACTCAACTATTTATATCCAGATAGTTATCCATCCATCTGTCTGTCTGCCCATCCATTCAGCTGTCCATCAAACAACCATTGAACAAAGAACTATCAGGAATGAATAACTACAATGCACAAAACCCTAGTGCCAGTAAGATATGGTGGGTATACTCATCCTCTAGTGGCGAGACATGCAGAAAATTAAAGTACAGACTTTGGTGAAATAGTGCTACATAGTGTGTTTTATGCCCTAGAAAGGGGTGACAAATCCGAAATGAGACAATAGAGGAGGGTTCCCAAAGGAAAGCATAAGTGAGTCTCAGTGGGTCAAGTTTCGTGCCTTTAGTAACAGGCCAGCTCCAAAAGTCACCTTATTATTCTATGAGCTCTGAGCATGGATTAAAGACTTGGCTGGAGCTGCGGTGCACAGGTTTAGTTGCTCTGTGGCGTGTGGGACCTTTCCGAGTCAGGGATTGCCTGCATTGGCAGGCAGAATCTTCATCACTTAGCCACCAGAGAAGCCCTGGTAGTTATTTTGCTTTTCCCTGGAGGCTCAGTGGTAAAGAATCCTCCCTGAGTCAGGAAGATTCCCTGGAGGAGGAAATGGCAACCCACTCCGGTATTCTTGGCTGGGAAATCCCATGGACAGAGGAGCCTGGTGGGCTACAGTCCATAGGGTGGCAAAGAGTCGGACATGACTGAGCACACACATCTGGGTCTCTGTAAATATTTACACGATAAATAAGGAAAGGAGAGCTGTGCAGGCAGAGAAGCCATGTGAGGCTGAGTCCGGGAAGAAGCTACAGGTGTGACTGGATGTGCAGAGAGCTGAGTGCTATGGAGGGGGGGGGGGGGGGCGCATGCAGGAGGGCCAGGGG
>SJXQ01011440.1:310034-351375 GCA_006408695.1 Aepyceros melampus
GGGGGGGGGGGGGGGGCAGGGCATGCAGAAGGGCCAGATGGTGAATCATATGGAAATTGTGAAAACTGATGCGATAACATCTCCTTTGCTTTGAACTCTGTTGAAAAAGACAAGATTATGTTTAGACACTGAGACCTGAATCAATAAAAGAGCAGAGAGATCTGTCCAAAGGTGGGAGATTGAGCTCTTTAAATGATGCGTATTTCAGAATATCTTTTCTTCCGGAAGAAGTCTTGGTACAGAAATAAACTGCCCTCTTAGGAGCAAGGAGCATTTTCTTTATAGTTAGCAACCTTTTACTAATGACTAGATTCTAAATAAACAAAGAACAGGCTAAGTAGATTTCGTCTGCAAATTTATTACTGCTCCACTCTCTGTAGGAGGTTTCCCCTCCTTCCTTCGACGCCTGCCAGGGTCCAGGGCCTGGCCGCCAGGTGTGGGCCTTGACTGACGAGGCCACTGTAACCTGCTGACCCCACCCCCAGCCCTGGTTTCCGGACTTCCTTTTTATCTGGCCTCTTGCCTTCTCTCCCACTCTCTCTGCCTAAGAAGCCTGAGAAGCCCTGGGCTGAAGACTGGCCGTCTACTGTCCCCTTGCCCTGCCCCGGGTGGACTTCCCGGCTCACCCTTTCATGCCCCTGTTGACCCTGATCTTGGATTCTGATTCAAGTTGAGGGAACACCTCCTCTCTGGTTTCTGATTGTGGCTGGACTTTGAAATGACAAGTCACCCTTCATTTATCTTCTTCGGACGTCCTAATTTGGGTTTTCTGACACTGCCAACCCACCCGGGATGCTGACGCTCAGTTCCAAACTCCAAAACCTTCCTGGTTGTATTTATTTATTTATTTAGATGTTACACATCAGCTTTCATGCCTAAGAAAAGAAATTTGTGATTTGTAACAATTCCCAGTCTGGACAAACATGCATGCTACGCCTCTGTGTCTCACGAAACTTTACTGTACCTGCCGGACTGAATGGAAATTGACAGATTCATCCCCTGAGGATGGCCCTATCTGTGGTGGACAAGCCAGTCCTCCTCTACATCCAAAAGAAGCTGGATCTTATCCTTTAAAATAGAATCCATTTTACATCAAAGGAGTGCGCTTAAAATCAGATTACTTTCTTTTTTACAAAAAATAAATGATATTTCTTAAAATCCTTACAAAGACTCTTGAGCAGATAGCTTTTTTCCTAGTCTGTCTCCCTGCAATTTTGGATTGTACAGATTAGAGTGAAGTTATGTATAAACACAAGCTTAGACTATTCCTTCGCAGCAGAAAAATTCTTTCTAAAAGCCTGCTGCTGCTTGTGGTGAGAAATATGTGAAATAACTCTTTTACAAAGTAATAGAAGTTTGAAGTCAAATTATGCTAATTTTTATATAAATAGATACAAATTAAGGGAGTAATAAGATGCAGTATGAATCATGCTCAATCTTCTTAGACTGCCCTTATGGATAAAAAATTTTTTCTAGTTAGGAGATGGAAAAAATGATATGTTAAGTGATTTCTCAATTGCCAGTTGACTCCTTAATACTGTTCATCCACTATCAAAATCACCTCTCTTCCATTCTTCCAAGAGTTTCAAGCAAAAATAAATTTACCCTTCTGTCCATCATAGTATGAGATCATTTGTTGCTATCACTACCTTCTCTGGACATAAAGTCCTCTCATGTAGAATAAACTATATCAACCACAGCTATTGCATAAATAATCTAGTGTTTTCCAGGGTTTTGAAGTGCTTCAGCAGCATGAATACATTTTTGTCTTAAATATCAGTTCTCCAGAGTCAACTAGTTAACTCCTGCTGTATCTTTAAATGAATCTCAAAATGTGAAATGACTCTCATAGCTCTTCCGAAATACTTAAAAGGAGTTTTTTCACATCACACTGTCACTTCCACAGTTTTAAAGATTCTAAGTGCTGATCTATGTTTTCACCACTATTACCACCAGCTCCATCACCATCATTTTACGTGTGATTATAATTGACTTGCTTGAAGAATGTAGTTAAATGCTGAAATAAATCAATGGCAAATTATATGTGAAAAAAATGTATAGCAAGTGTTTATCAAATTGGCTTTAGTCTCCTTTTCCTTAATACTCTGAGCATGCTGGGTTCTCTCTTTTTTCCTTCTTGCCGCCCTCCCTTCCTTTACTTTTTTTTTTTTTTTTGCTTTTATATTCTGTTATGTCTTTGATTTTTTCACTGTCCTCTGTCTTTCTGTTTTATCTATTCTTTGCCTCTGCTGTCCTTAGTTTCAAATTGCAGACTCATTCTGCTTCTTCCAATATCAGATCTGCTCTGCATAGCACTGAATCTGCCTTCTTCTGACCATGATTCGAGAGAAAATATAATATGTTTAGGAAAAGACAAAGGAAAAGATGTTTGAGATAGTTTATTTCCTCCCTATGCTATTTTGTCCTAGCTGCTTCATGCACTGAATCTCATGATGCTGCTAAAACTTACAGAGGGTCCAAGATGCAGGACTAGCCTTGGAGTTGATTGTTAGAAGCTGTTGACAAACGAAAAAATAAGCATGAAGAATTCTTTGGGAATCAATACTTTCCCCAGTAGTTCAGATAGTAAAGAATCTGCCTGCAATGCAGGAGACCTGTTTTCTATCCCTGGGTCAGGAAGATCCCCTGGAGAAGGAAATGGCAATCCACTCTAGTATTCTTGCCTAGAGAACTCTATGGACAGAGCAGCCTGGCAGGTTACAGTCCATGGGGTGGCAAAGAGTCGGACACTACTGAGAGACCGACACTTTCACCTTCCTAATAGGTTCTTGGGCTCCCCAGATGGCGCTAGTGGTTAGGCAGATTTCAGAGCCTTCAAGGGACAAAGTTGAATGAGGTGACCTGGGAGGTCATCTCTCTGCATATTTTTATATTAAACCCTCCATTGGTGCCAACTGTCTGTCTTCTGTGTGTTTGGTTGAAGCCGGTGCTAAAATCCATTGCATAAATGGTGCCTATGTTCCCAAGTCCTCTCTAACCACAGTCCTCACGCTTCCTGGAATCCTTGACCTGCTTAGCAGACATGGGACCCTCCTGCCCTGCGTGCGTGTGTGTGTCCGTGCATGCCTGAACTAGCCTGGCTCTTGAATGTATGTAGACAAATTCACAATGTTGTTTCATTTGATTTATGATTTGTTTTTGAAATTGCAAAATCACTTTGATGTGAACTGCTGTTCTCTGAACCCACTCCAGATGTGTTTAAAACTCCAGATTTGTCAAACAAAAATTTTTTTTAGAAATATAGTTATGGTGAATATTAAGAAAAGAGGACTCATGAGTCCTCTGAGTTTGGCAAATTCTCCTGGACGGTCTTGCAGATTTTTTTTTTTTTTTTTTTTTTTTTGCAGGGGGGTTGCGGTGGATTGGTCAGATTTGTTTGGCCAAGCATTTCTCTCTTAATTTTTAAACTCCTGAGTATTCCAGGGGAAACTTAATCCATATGTTTCTGGTTCACTGCTTCTTAAATCATCAAAATGCTGTTTTCCAAAGGCTCTCTAGTGCTGAAAGAGGTTTATCAGACACTATACAAGTTCTCCAAAGTGTTTTTTCCCTCAACTTATGGATCCCAATGGACATGAACTCAAGATCCTAGAGTTTGGTTCTAAATTTAACATCAAGAGAGCTTGACTGTGACCCAGAGCAGCCCTGGCTGCTAAGAGTCCTCTGAAAAGCACCACATTATTGGAAGAACACATGTGTTGAATAGAATGTACAAATAAAAGTACACCAAAAAAGCTAAGCTTGAAGGATTGATGGCAAGCCTTCCGACCAATGACTGTTGTATACATTTCTATTTGATTAGCTTTCCTTTCCTTGCTAATTTCTCAGCCCTTCCTCCTTGCTCCCTCAGCCTGATTGATCCCGGGTAACAACGTTTCATATATTAAAAAAAGGAAAAATTTTAAGAAGTACTCTAATAATCATGTGAGAGCAAAAAGGATAAGGAAAAAGGCATAAGAACTTATTGTCTGAATGCATCTTGTAATTTCCATAATTCACTAAAAAAAAAAAAAAATTCACTCCCTGCCAGCATATTTGATTTAACACCATCCAAAGTGTAAGGTTACATGGAATAAATAGCTAATTGGGTTAATTTAATAGCAGGTTAAATCTTTCTTTTATTTTGTCTAAAAGGCACATTAAATAGTGCAATTTTCAAGTGGTCTTGGAAATCTAAAGTAGAGTTTCTTGATAAAAAAAATATATAGCTTTCCCACTGCTGGGTTTATAGTGGGAGTTGCTGGCAGGCTTCCAGTTCACCGCATGAAAATCTAAGCTCCCTGTATAAGTGCAGAATTTAGTGTTGGGTCTTAAGGTTTTGTTTGGCATCTTGCCAAAGATGTTATGCATTTAGCTGGGAAAATTGCCTGGAAGTTAATTGAGAGGAAAACACTAATATACAACCTCCCCCACCCTTAAGAAAAAAAAAGTCATGGATATGCATACAGTGCTGTTCATTGATAAGATTTGTATGTATACAATAAAGACTTATAGTAAAGTTGATCCCAAGATTGCTTAAGATGGATTTTCACTGATTATCCACCCAGCATCTATATGCTCCTTTGTGAATGTCCAGATTTTTCCTGGGATCAGGGTTTCCCCACAGAGCCTGCTCATTAGAGACATGGAGGTCACTGAAGTCCCTTTAAAAATGCTACTTACTAAAGGATGGATGATTATTCCAGAATTCAGTAGAGGATATATATTAATTCCATCTCTTAATTAAAAGGATATTTTGATGTAGGACCTTAGTCTCTTCCCTCTAAATGAGATGAGTGAAATGGACTTTGGGACCCCCACCTCTGAGGACCACCAGGGCCTGGGTCACACTCCAGGTCTGGTTCTGCAGGGCTGACAGACCCGTCTTAATCAAGACTTCATGACATTCTATTTTGTCAAGAGTCTCAGGATCTGAATTTTGCTACCCTAGCAGCCAGCTTGTGTTTTCTCTCTAGTGCTTTTAAATACACTGCCTCCTTTTAACCTGTGATCTTTACCCATTTGTGGTATCCACCCCCACCCCCAACTTGATTTTATTTTTTCTAATAATGATGACTGTGAACTGCCAGAGTTTCCAAAGAGCTAGGAACTGTATTTCCTTCTTCAAAATGAAAGTACAGGGTGTCAGTTGTAGATGTGTGTTCATTGCTCATAGTAGATTACATCATCTGAGAGACCCCGCTCACAGCATTATCCCACATGCGTAATCAAGTCACAACTTTCAGCACCTTCTCTCCATCCATACCTTCATCCTTTTCAGGGTCGTTTTAAGCCACAGATACAAAAATAACACTTCTCCAAACCGGAGTCCATCCTGAAGCTAGAAAACCCTGCTCTTCCATGACAGCTCCCAGTAAGTGGGCCTCCTGGTCACTTTCAAAGCCTTTCATGACATTTCTCACTGTGGTCTTGAAGAAAGGGCTTGAAGGGAGAGGGCAAGAAAGACTGGGGGCACAAGGCTGGAGGCGGTGCGCTTCAGGCTGCAAAGTGAGGGGAAAGTGATCCTTTAATTTAAATGAGTGTTCTTTTGTACCTGGACTATCTCTTGGATGTGTTAGAGACAGGAGTGGGGCAGAAACAATGCAAGTTTGCTACTGTATGAATTCCCTCTCCTTTCCCTTAATCCTGTCCTCACTGGGGCCTCGGGTGGAAAGCTGATAATTTTGGTGATCCCTAAAAGAAAGGCCAGGGCTTGAATTCCTGCCACCATCGCCTTGATAATGAACAGCCCTAATGAATGCGGGTAAGTGGTAGGACTCTCTGACCAGCTGCATCAGGGCAGGTAATACAGCTCAGATTTAATTGGGAGCAGGTATTGGAAGGCTGTATTACTTTAATTGGTGAGGGGTTTTCTAAATGGAAAGGACAAAGTATAATGGACAAATTGTGCAGTACAATAGCACTTAAGCTGGGGTTGTATGCATTCGTTAATCTGCTGAGGAATGAGGCAATTCTAAACAATTTTCTCAGTGAAACCAACTTCAGAAAGCTTGTCCCTTTTGTCCTCCCCTGGGAAAATGTAAGATTGAAACAGAAAATACCTTTACCGAGGCAATCATTTGCCACGTGTGGAAAGCGGATACAGCAGTAAACTATGAAAAAAGGGATCTTTGTAGTACAATAAAGGATGGAAAAAGAGATAAAGCTCAGGATAAGAGTGGGCCTGTCACTGCCGCTAAAGGAGGAAAAAGTGATGGCGTTTACAGTGACAGACAAGCCTCTAAAGAGAGCGCAGGGCAGTTTAGAGAGGGAAATTTGATATTTAAAAGAAAGAGCTGTGATAATTAAAAGTAGCATTACATTAAACTATTATTCATATCATTAATGGCAGAAGGAAACCAGCGCCTTTTCAAAAGTTAATGATTTCTATAAAACTATTCTTGAAACCTTACTTTTAAAAAGACTATATACACATAAACCGGCCTCACAGGTAGTATTTCTGATATCCAACTTCCCTGAGAAATATAAAAAGTGATTCAATCGAAATTATACCCCAGTGACAGTGTGGCTGGGAAAGGTTGAAGGCAAAAGAAGAAGAGGGTAGCTGAGGATGAGATGGTTAGATAGTATCACCAGCTCAATAGACATGAATCTGAGCAAAATCTGGGAGACAGAGAAGGACAGAGAGCCTGGCATGCTACAGTCCGTGGGGTTGGAAAGAGTCTGACATGATGACATGACCTAGCAACTAAAGAACAGCAGCGTGGTGTGGCATTGTCCATGGACCAGTTCCCCAGTCTTGCACAGCGAGGACAGAGGCCAACTGCAGCAACGCTGCCGTAAAAGGCTCTCTTACTGATATGTGGGTAAAAATGAGCCATGTGCTATCACCATGCTTTCCTTTGATAATTTATATTTGACGACATCAAAGAGGATATCTTTGGAATGGCATTTACAAGGGAAAAATATTGCTTCCAGATTTGTGGTTCAGGGCCCAGCTCTGATGAGACTGGTTAGCTGGGTCTTCGACTGGTTTAAACCTAATGGTTGAAGGGCCATTGTACTTGAGCTTTTTGAATGGGGCTCTTGCACTTGTCTATTTCATTACAGGTGGGGAACCTGGAAAGATTGAATGTCCTCTGAGTTCATGGGGCTTTGGCAGTGGGAAAGCTAAACAAAACGGCACACAGAGAGAGTGTGAGACAGACTTTCCCAAGATCCCCAGGTGGGTTTCATATACTGCCTACCTCAAGAGCGAGTCTGGTTCAGTTCCCACACTGGCCATAAGGGCCAAATTATCTTACCCCAGCTATTGTTCCCTGCTAGAGCCAGATCTACAAAGCTATGGTCAGTATAAAGGATTCTTTGGGAGGAAAACAATTTTGCTATCTGCTCATCTAGATCCCCATTCTGGACAGCACCTACTTGGCTTCAACCTCCTAAAGTTCAGGTGGTGATGAAAAAAGGGCCCCTTGTGGGAAATCATATTTATTCTAAAAGTAAAGAGTAAACCCTGCCCTGGCTGTTGGTACATCATGATAAAATCCTGCTTGGAACTCATTTAGAGATGCTGTAAGCCAGGCCTGGGAAAGACTGAAAGTATAAGAAGTGAGTGGCAGAGGATGAGATGATTAGACGGCATCACTGACTCAATGAACATGATTCTGAGCAAACTCTGGGAGATGGTGAAAGACCAGGAGTCTGGCATGCTGTAGTCCATGGAGTCGAGGACAGTCATACACAACTTAGCAACTTAATAGCAACAACAACAAAACCAGGGATCCCCAACTTCTGGGACCTAATTCCTGATGATCTGAGGTGGAACTGATGTAATAATAAGAGAAATGAAATGCACAATGAATGTAATGTGCTTCAACCATCCCGAAACCATCCCCTCAACCTCTGCCCGTAGAAAACCTGTCTCCTACAAAACAAGTCCCTGGTGCCAGAAAGGTTGGGGATCGCTGCTAAAAACACTGAGAAAAAAACAAAACTAGTCACACCAAAACACGCTCACAAAGTACGTTCATGAATCTCAGTACCTCAGCACATTTGAAAAGATGTTATTGTGGAGACTCAAAGTATTACCAGATTTCTACGTTAAAAAAGTAGAATCTGCCAAACCCCTTGAGGGAAGAGAGGAAAGAAAAGTGGAGAATAAATAACTAGGGTCCCAAGTTTTTCTTTTAAGAAGTGTGACATGTGGAGCATCACAGAACTTACTGATATTGAAGAGGCACTACTTAAGCTTTCAATTGTGTGTGTGGTTTAAGTATGACTGAAGTTGGTGAATATGCCTATGTTATATACAAGGGTGACAAAAACTAAGTCAGACAAAATGCAATGAGAACAAGTCAAGGTTGGATTAAATCCCCTACTCCTGGCCCCAGGCCCCTAGAATTAAACTGAATTAGTCTATCATTTTTTAGATAGACTTCTCTGACGGCTCAGCTGATAAAGAATCCACCTGCAATGCAGGAGACCCTCGTTGGATTCCTGGGTCTTAAAGAACTGCTGGAGAAGGGATAGGTTACCCACTCCAGTATTCTTGGGTTTCCCTGGTGGCTCAGCTTGTAAAGATTCTGAATGCAATGCGGGAGACCTGCGTTCGATCCCTGGGTAGGGAAGATCCCCTGGAGAAGGGAAAGGCTACCCACTCTAGTATTCTGGCCTAGAGAATTCCATGGTCAAAATTAAAAAAAAAAAAAGTCCTTTTATTACCCCAGGCCCATCTCCTTACCAAAAGGGCAGGGAAAGAAGTGTCTCTTGGTAAATAACAAAATAATAAAAGTCGCTCAGTCGTGTCCAACTCTTTGTGACCCCATGGACTGTATAGCCCATGGAATTCTCCAGGCCAGAATATTGGAGTGGGTAGCCTTTCCCTTCTCCAGGGGATCTTCCCAAACCAGGGATCGAACCCAGGTCTCCCGCATTGCATTTAGAATCTTTATAAGCTGAGCCACCAGGGAAACCTAAGAATACTGGAGTGGGTAACCTATCCCTTCTCCAGCAGTTCTTTAGGACCCAGGAATTGAACGAGGGTCTCCTGCATTGCAGGTGGATTCTTTACCAGCTGAGCCACCAAGGAAGCCCACAAGGAAAGCTCTTGGTAAAAGTCCTACACAAATTGTAGCTAAATGCCATCTGACATTGGTGATACCCACTTATATGAAACCTCACTACCCTCGAGCTATTTACACTGGCCAAATGAATAATAACGAAGAAACTTGGTGCGTGCACACAGACACACAACCACACATGGAAACAGATACAGGTTTATGGAATGCTTTTCGTTTCTGAAGATTTTTTTTCTTGGACCGTTTTTAAAGTCTTTATTGAATTTGTTCCAATCCTGTTTCTGTATTATGTTTTTGGTAGTTTGACCACAAAGCATGTGGGATCTTAGCCTCCTAACAAGGATCGAACCCACACCCCCTGCATTAGAAGGAGAAGTCTTAACCACAGGACTGCCAGAAGAAGTCCCTATTGAATACCTATTTATGAGTTATTTAATTCAACTTGTTGACCTTCTGTTCTTCTTACCAACAACAAACACAGAGATTGTAAGACTGTTTTCAAAATATTCAATTAGAGGCTTAGCAACCATAAATGTCAAGCAAAAAAAAAAAAGAGAGAGAGAGAGAAAGAGAGATTTCAATTCAGCTTGGTAAGGGAAAATCTTACAGATGTAATGAGATACTTTTTTACTAATGAGCTATCCAAAGAATTGGTCATTAAGGAAACAATCTGAAGAGAGAACCAAGAGAACTCTGGAGTTTCATGAGATGAAATCCTCCATATGTAGATAATATCTCCAGGGGCTTCTGCGTCTAGATTTCTCCCTATCATCCTTTAATCTGCACTTTATGACCATTCTAATGGCCACAGATTACTCATCCTCTAATCTCACATGTAAGGAGAGATAGCCAATGTAGGACATTTATGTTTAAATTTGATGTTCAACATTTATCACTTATGGTAATATTTACACAGAAAAAGAGAGAAGGGCAGAAAGACACACACAAATGGTTAAAATAAATATCAGATGTTATATAATATCAAAGACATCAAATTTAAAAAAAATATTAAAACGGAATACATGAAAAAGAGGTCTTAATTTTGGGAGCCATGTTGCCGTTGCTGTTCAGTCACTAAGTCGAGTCCGACTCTTCGCGACCCCATGAACTGCAGCACTCCAGGCTCCCCTGTCCTTCACTACTTCCCAGAATTTCCTCAAATTCATGTCCACTGAGTCGGTGATGGTATCTAGTCATCTCATTACCACTTTTATGAGACTGAGGGATAAAAGAGTTTGAGAATCTCATTGAAAAATGTTATGCTATTAACTTTTTCTGAGCAGCTCTGTGTATAGGTATGCATGGCCGCTAAATTAAATTATAAAGTAGCAATTTTAGATATTATCATTATTTGTGTATTTAGCTAAAATGTATCTAAGTATAGAAAATATGATAAATAATTATGTGTCTTCTGGAAGATTTAAATAATGAATTGCACTCATTCATCAGCATTGGTTTAAATCTGAAATCTCACAAAGTGAATATTTATTGACTATTCTATTTTGACATCATTCAACTAAGTCTGGAGCATACACAAATTTTGTGCTTTTATATGAGATGTAATTAATCAATGAAATGAAAAGAACTTCCCATGGGAAACAGCCTTCATCTGTTTGGAATAGAAATTGAAATTTGAGAAATGGAGAGAAAATGAGAAAAACTATTGGAGCTTCTTTTAGGTTGAAAACTATTGTAGGGCTTTTCAACTGAGACCGCCTGCTTAAAATTAGGAATTTAGAAATTCTGCTCACTTCATCAAAAGGTCAAATAAAACATCCACTCCACCATCCCACACTAGAAGAAAATAAGCTTTCACTTTCAAAACTCTGGTGTGAAAACATTTTCTATGAGAAATAGAAACAGTAAATCTATGCCACACTCAGTTTGAGGGGCTGGAATTCATTTTAACTTGGAACGCTTTGTATGTCTCAAGCTGGATACCCACAAGAGATCCCGCAGAAGCAAAGATAAAACTATCTATACACTAATTCTACAACACAGGACATTTAGTTCACTTATGGAGAAAATGAAGGTAGGGGTGAGCTCACAATTTAAAGATACAAACCAGGTAAGAAAATGTACCCATATCAAAAGAATCAGCAGTCACAAATAGGAGAAATGTTATTCTCAAATGCCTAAGTTAATATTATAAAATTAATAGTCTAGAAGTGAGAATAAAATACTGACATTCAAAATCAATAGAGAAATAGAAGCTGGAATGGAGATCACACTGAACAAGAAGCAGGTTATAGGAAAAATTTCAGAATTTTGAAAGAATCAGTAAAATTCCATTATACTATCTAAACGCAATAAAAAAACCAGAAAGAGTACTTATAGCCTTAATTCCAAGAAATGTCCAAAATAGGTATTCATAAGACAAACTAATGAATTTCTTAAAGTTTTGTGTTTTACCTTTATAGTTTCTGAATTTTAAAGGACGGTAATCTATACTATAGGGCTTCCCAGGTGGTTCAGTGATAAAGAACACGCCTGCCGATGCAAGAGACACAGTTTCTGTCCCTGGGCTGGGAAGATCTGCTGGAGGAGGAAATGGCAATCTGATCCAGAATTCTTGCCTTGGAGAGTTCCATGGACAGAGGAGTCTGGCAGGCTACAGACCGGGGGTCGGAAAAGAGTTGGACATGACTTAGCGTCTGAGCATGATCTATACCTAATAGTAGGCAGTCACTGAAAACATCTAGTAACAATGAAGAGAAAAAAGAAGCTGTTCCCAAAATGCTGAACTTGAATGCAAAGATTTTGGCCCCTTCCTAGAGGTCTTAGAAGATAATGAGAGAATAGATAAAAGAGTTCTCCACTTCTCTAGATGGGAATCCTTGAGAGAATGAGGTCAGCAAAATGATTTAGTAGGAAACTCCACACGTTCTTTTCCAAACAACAACAAATCAGGACAAACTATGTGAATCAACTTCATAGGAGTTCTGGAGCACAATCAGAAGTTCACAACAATCAAGTAAATAAATGCTCCATCAAGAAAAAGCCATCTTCAAAATGTTAAGGAGTTTTATAGTGTTTTTGCTCTGCATTCATTCATCCCCTCCCCAGTACATAGAGGTCTTGACTGTGAGCAAGGGAAACCTGGTTACCAGTACCCCTCCTTCAACTGGAGGGAGCACAAAAGTTACTTTCAAACTACTGTGTATGTTTATTCTAACTCAGCTGGGCATACATGAATAGCTGACTTGATCATCTCTGTCTCACATAATGTGGAACATAGGCAGGAGATGCAACCAGAACTATTCATCAAAGCTACAAGGGACAACAAATCCAGACACCTATGAAAGAGATTCTGGATGCAGACCTACAACAGACTACCTAAAGCCCAGAGTTAAAACTAGATTGGACTCTTTGGGAAATTAGGACAGTCAAAGGCAATTGCATATGCAGGAGAATTTGGAAAGTCCTTTGAATGAACTGGCAAAAGCATGCTCATAAGTCCTGAGAAAACCTTAACTTTCTCCTCAGCCAATCTCTAGGCTCAGAGCAAACCTAGATAAGTACTAAAGGAATGCATCCACACAGAGAGACTGAGAGAGTTGTTTGTCCTTTTATTTTTTTTATCGTTTTTATTATTTTTGGTGATCTTTGTTTGCTTTTCTCTTTCAGCTCCTGGATTTCAAGGAAATCTTTGTCAGAACATTTGCCCAGCACAAGATTAAAAAAACAAACAAAAAAATGAGTACATATAACAAGGAACATTCTTTTTAAAAAATAGCTTGGAAAAGTCTCAAAATAAGTGGAAAGCAACAGCCTTCGATGATCAAAATGATAACAAAAAATCAAAATAAATAAAACCCTATGGAGTAGATGAATCTGAGTTACAACATTATAAAAATCAAATAACAATTTTTGATAACAAAAATCACAAGGAATACAGAGAAATAGGTTTTGATTTAGTTAAAGGAATAAAATAATTAATTGACAGAAACTATCCCTGAGGTAATGCAGTTAGTGGATTTACTGAACAAGGACTTTGAAGCCACTATTTCAAATATGAAAGGAGCTAAGAAATATTCAGGACCTAGTAAAAGAACATTAATAAACAAATAGAAATTATAAGGAGAGAACCAAATGGAAATTCTGGAGCTGAAATTTTCAATAACTAAAATGAAAATTTCATTAGAGGGGTTCAACAGCAGATTTGCAGAAGAATGGGTGAACTTGAAGACAGGGCAATTGAAAATATTGAATTTGAGATGCAGAAAAAAATGGGTAAACAAAAGTGAACAGAGCCTAAAGCACTTGTGAGACACCATCTAGTATACTAAAATACTTAAAAGCAGAAATATCAGAAGGAGAGAGAAGAAAAGGGAACAAACATTATTTCTTGAAATATGGTCAAAATTATGACCAAAGTCTTCTCAAACAGGAAGAAATTCATGAATCTACAAATCAAAGAAACTCAGTAAATTTCAAGTAAAATAAACTTTTTCAGACCCTAAGTGAGACACATTATTATCAAAGTGTTGAAAGTCAAAATAATACATAATCTTAAATGCAGCAATTCAGAAATAATAAGACTTGTATAAGTGACCCTCAATATGATTATTAGCCAATTTCTCATCAGAAACCCAAAGTATCTGACAGTAGGATGCATATATATATATGTATATATATACTTTTATATATATATATATATACATACATATACCAGAAAGGCTGTCAATTGATACTTCTATATCTGTCAAAACTGTCCTTCAAAACTGAGGGAGAAATTAAGAGATTCCCAGATATTAAAAAAAAAAAAGATGATAAAGTTAATTACCAATAGATCTGCCCTATCAGAAATTGTAAAAGGAATCCTATAGGTTGCAGTGAAAAGACATTAAACACTCACTTGAAGAAGTATGAAGATGTAAAATTCTCTGGTAAAATAAATGTGTTGGCAAGAAAAAAGTCATTACCATTATAACTTTGGTTTCTAACTCACATCTCATTTTCTACAGAGTTCAAAAGACAAAAATATGAAAAACAATTATAAAAAATATGCTATTAGGCACATAACATAAATATATAATCTGTGACATCCATAATATAAGGGAAGATTGGAACCTTATAGGAGTCATGAATGTAACTGAGGTTAAGTTGTTATTAAATAAAATTAAATCAGTACAATTTTAGGATGTTATATGTAATCCCCATGGTAACCACAAATAACATATCTATAGAATATACACAAATGGAAAAAAAAGAAACAAACATATTATTAAAAACGCCACAAAATGCAAAGAAGGCAATAATGCAGGAAAGGAAGAACCAAAAACTTTTTAAAATACCAAAAACAAAAAGCAAGTGGCAGAAGCCCCTCCATACAAGTATTTACTTCAGTGTAAATGCACTAAACTCACTAATGAAAAATCAGTTTAGCAGAATGGAGGGAAAGCATGATCTAAGTAATGCTATATTCAGTAAATTCACTTGATATCTAAGAAACAGTTTGAATGTAAAAGAAAGTAAATGAATGTAAAAAGAAATTTAATGCTAATACAAATTTAGTGCTAGGCAGAATAGTCCTTAAATCAAGAACTGTAACAACAGACAAAGAGGGACATTATATAATGACAAAAGTGTCAAATCACTAAGAAGATACAGCAATTATAAACACACATATACACACCAAATAGCATAACCAAGTGTATACACTCATATTTGCCAGATTTGAAGAGAGAAGTAGGCAATTCTGTAATAGTAGAGACACCAATACTTCCAACTTTAATTTTAAAAAAAGAGAGAGAGAACAATAGAAGATCAATAAGAACTTAGAGGATCAGAAAGCATCTTAAACGAATTAAACCTAACAGACACAGTCATTCAACTCTGAAATAGCAGTTATACACAGTGCATTATGAGACATTCTTTTAGTCAAGACTTTGTACAAAGTATCACTTCCAGTCACAGTAGAGTGAAGATACAAACCAATTTGAAAAGCTGTAAAATTCACAAATTTGTGAACACTTTAAAAAAACTAGTTGGTCAAAGCAAAAAAAAAAAGAAGGGAAGTTAAAAAATACCTTGAGATAAAACACAGCATACTAAATCTTATGCAATGCAGCGAAACAGTGCTAAAAGGAAAATTCATGACATCCAATGTGTTCAGTTCAGTTCAGTTCAGTCGCTCAGTCTTATCCAACTCTTTGCGACCCCATGAATCGCAGCACGCCAGGCCTCCCTGTCCATCACCAACTCCCGGAGTTCACTCAAAGGAAAATTCACGACATCCAATGTGTACATTTAAAAACTAAAAATATCTCAAATCAATTACATAATTGCACTTTAAGGAACTAGAATAAATTAAAAGAATGAATAAGATACTTGATGCAAATAAATTTGATAAAGTTCAATATCCTTCTTGATAAAAGTACTAAGTAAACAAGGAATAGAAGAAAAAATTTCTCAACACAATAAAAACTCTCCATAAAATCCTAACCTCATATTTAATTGTGAAAGAGAAAATTTTTCCTTTAAGATCAGAAATAAAGATGATTGCTTTTGTCATTTCAATTCAGCTTAGTATTTAAAGTTCTAATCAGAGCAGTAGGCAAGAGAAATAAAAGGCATTCAAATTGGAATTTAAAAAATAAAATTATTTCTGTTCACAGATTACATTACCTTAAATGTATAAAACCATGCAGATTTCACAAAAATTATTGAAATATAATGAATAAAATCAGTAAAGTTGCTGCATACAAAATCAGTACCGTAATAAATCAGTGGTGGTTCCATACACTAACAATGAACAATCTGGAAAGCAAATTAAGAACACTTCATTTACAAAAGCATTACAATGGACAAAATACTTAGAAGTAAATTTAAACATAAAACCATAGAACTTGTACTTTGAAAACTACAAAACATTCTAAAAGATCAGCCATCAGTGAAAAAAGACATCTCGTGTTCACAGATTGGAAGACTTAATATTGATAAGATAATACTGCTATCCAAAGCAATCTATAGATTTAATGAAATTTCTGAAAAAATTTCAACGACATTGTTTTGCAGAAATAGAAAACCCTGTTCTAAAATTCCTACGAATCTCAAGGACCTCAAATAGCCAAAACAATAAAGTTGTAGGAATCACACTTCCAAATTTCAAAATTTATGTCAAAGGGACAGTTATTAAAACAATGTGGTACTGGCATAAGGACAGACACATAAACCTATGGGATAAAATAAAGAATACAGAAATAGTTTTAACAAGGGTACCAAGATCATTCAATAAGGCTAAGACATTCTTTTCAACAAATGGTGCTAACAAACTTGGAAAACCACATGAAAATGAATGAAGTTGAACCTATACTTTATACCATATGTGAAAATTAACCTGAAATATGTCAAACACTTAAACATGGAGATCTAAAAAACCCCAGAGCAAGAGAGCCTAAAGGAAATAATGCATGACATTGGATTTACCATTGATTTTTTAGATACGATATCAAAAGAACAGGTAACAAATTAGTAACAAATGGTCCGAAACTAAAATTAAGAATGCAATTTTTTCACAAAATCATCAATAATAATAAAATGCCTAGCAATTTAACAATAGAAGAGCAAGACATACATACTGAAAACTGCAAAACATTGCTATGAGACATTAAAGAGGATTTACCTAAATGTCAGGGCTTCCCAGGAGGTTCAGTGGTAAAGAATCCACCTGCCAATGCAGGAGATGTGGATTCCATCCCTGGGTTGGGAAGATCCCCTGGAGGAGGGTGTGGAAATCCACTTCTTGCCTGGAGAATCCCATGGACAGAAAAGCCTAGAATCTACAATCTAAGAGGAAAAAAAAAGAGTCAGACACGACTCTGCGACTAAACAACCACCACCTAAATGGACAGAAATTCCATCTTTTGACAGAAATTCCATCTTTTTGAATCAGAAATCAACATTTTCATGATGTCAATTTTTTTCTGTGGTTTTATAGATTTAAACACACTCTATCAGAATCTGAGTGATATTTTTCTATAAAAATTGACAATCTGATCCTAAAGTTTATATAGCTTTGCTTAGTACCTAGAAGTCAAAATAACTCTGAAAGAGAAGAATAAAGTTGAAGGACTTACACTTCCCAATTTCAAAATTACTGTAAAGCTACAGTAAGCAAGACAGAGTAGTTGGTGTGGAGACAGACATATGGATCAATGTTACAGAACTGAGAGCCCTGGAACAAACAAACACACTTATGGCCAATTGATTTTCAACAAATGTGTCAGGACAATTCATAGAGGAAATGATGGTCTTATATAAATAGTACAGGGACAGTTGAATGTCTGCATGTCAAAAGATTAATGTAGACTCTCACATCCCATCATACACAACCAACTCAAAGATGAATCAGCTCTAATATATGAGCCAATTCCATACACTTTAGATGAAATCGTAGGAGACAATTTTTGACCTTGAATTAGGATAAGACCTTTGGACTCCAAAACAACAACAAAGAGACAAACTGGAATTCATCAATTAAAAAAAAAAAAGCTTTGAAAGATGCCATCACAAAATTAAAAGATAAAAGGGGACTTCTCTGGTGGTCCAGTGGCTAAGAGTCTGTGCCCTCAATCCAGGGAGTCCAGGTTCAATCTTTGGTCAGGGAACTAGATCCATGCTGAAACTAAGGCACTGCCAAATAAATAGATTTTTTTTTTTTTTAAGTAAAGGGTGAGATACAACTGGAAGAAAATATTTGCAAATCACATATTTCTAAAAACTTGTTTTTAGAATATATAAAGCAAATTTACAATCTAAATAATAAAAATAATGTCTAAAAATGGACAAAATAGTTGGATAAGTATTCTCCCAAAGAAGACATATGTATGGTTAGCAATCCCATGAAAAGTTGCACACATATTACATATTAGGGGGGTGCAAATTAAGGAAACAATACAAATTCACTCCTACTAGAAGGATTTGTTCAACCCTGTATGCGAGACAGCAAAAGAGACACAGATGTATAGAATGGACTTTTGGATTCTGTGGGAGAGGGAGAGGGTGGGATGATTTGGGAGAATGGCATTGAAACATATACTATCATGTAAGAAATGAATCGCCGGTCTATGTTTGATGCAGGATACAGGAAGCTTGGGGCTGGTGCACGGGAATGATCTAGAGAGATGATATGGGGTGGGAGGTGGGAGGGGGTTCAGGATTGGGAACTCATGTACACCCTTGGTGGATTCATGTCAATGTATGGCAAAGCCAATACAGTATTATAAAGCAAAATAAAGTAAAAATAAAATTTTAAAAAAAGAAGAAAAACAAACAAAAAATAAACAACAAATAACACGAATGCTTATTTAAGAATGTGAAGAAATTACAACTCTCTTTTGTTACTGGTGAAAGTGTTTAATGATTTAGCCACTTTGAAAGTTGAGCATGCAATTTTATTTTTTTTAATTAATTTTTATTTTTTAGTTTGTTTTGCTTTATAATACTGTATTCATTTTGCTATACATTGACATGAATCAGTCACGAGTATACATGAACTCCCAATCCCGACCCCCACCTCCCCCCTCCCGCCCCACACCTTCTCTCTGGATTATCCCCGTGCATCAGTCCCAAGCATCCTGCATCCTGCATCAAACCTGGACTGGCGATTCGTTTCACTTATGATATCATACATGTTACACTGCCACTCTGCCAACCCATCCCACCCTCTCCCTCTCCNGGGGGTGGGGGGTGGTCAGTATTGGGAACACATGTATACCCGTGGCAGATTCATGTTGATGTATGGCAAAACCAATACAGTATTGTAAAGTAAAATTTGAAAAAATACATGTAAGAGAGGGTGGCATATCAAGATATACAAACTCCATTTTTGCAGACACTGACAATTACTGAATTGACAACGAATATATATTTAAAAAATCAGAGTGTTGGGAGGAGGAAAGAAGGTTCTAATTGTTAAGATATAGGAACACTCATACTGGGGCAAACACAGAATACACAGAGAGGATTCCTCCAAATGTCAGAAAGACAAAGGACTAAAAACCTCTCAACCCTATATCTCCCATATAAGGAAATACAACTGCTAAAAATACTGGTACCCTCAAACACACACACACTCACTCATTAAATAAAATGAAATGAATTAGATTTAAATGCCTTGTCACTTTTCACATGGCAAGGACTGGATCCTATAATCTGTCACTTGGTAGAAACAATTTAATCATCTAAATGCAAAATGAAAACTCAAAATCCACATTCCTGGCACCAGTGTGGACACAATTTCTATGGACAATGAAAATATCAAGGCAAAGCTAACCTGACAATGACTCAAATTAAACTGTAAGAGTGAGAAACAAACAAAAAACTAAACAGCAGACTGAAACAGAATGGCCAAGGGACAGTGAGTTGCAGAGTCAGGAGTTCAGTGCAGATAAGGATTTTCAAGCCACAGGTTTCTATTGGTCCAAGGGTGGATCCAGATGGGCAATACTGCAGCAGGCCGCCGGAAATAAGCTGCTAAAGAGTAGTTACTACCACTTTTTAGTAGTAGTAGAACTACTAGGTTTAAAAACACCTAGCTCATGAGTATCACACTGTTTGTTTATACAAAGTGAAAGTGAAAATGAAGTCGCTCAGTCATGTCTGACTCTTTGCTACCCGTGGACTGTAGCCCACCAAGCTCCTCCATCCATGGGATTCTCCAGGAAAGAATACTGGAGTGGGTTGCCATTTCCCTCTCCAAATTTATACAAAGGGACCAATCAATAGATTGATTTCATTTAACAAGGCAAAGCCAAGACTTACCTTAAAAAAAAAAAAGACAGAGAGGGAAGAAAATTAGCCACAGAGATTTTGGAAATAGTAAGTCATGCTTATAATTTATTGACTGACAGATAACAAAGATGTCTGTTTAGACAGTTTATCCTCTAGTACTTTAAGGAAGGGAATGAAAAAAAGCAATTTCAGGCTTATGGATTCTCTAGAAAGTCTTGCAGGTTTGCTTTTGCAGCATATATGTGAAGTTGTCTCCAGATAATGCCTTCTGGTACATCTTTCCTTCAGCACCTCAACCTTAGTCAGGCCATGTCTATGCTTTAACCTCATCAGAGTGTCTCACTCTGCTGTGCTCTATCTTTCTGTATCAGCCTCTTTAAAGCCCCCTTTACATCTTTGTTTCTCAGAGTGTAAATGAGAGGATTAAGGGTGGGAGTTACAACGGTATACAAAAGGGTTATGAACTTTCCTTGACTGTGGGCATAAGAGCTGTTGGGCTGGATATAGACAGCTGTGATGGTTCCATAGAAGAGAGTTACTACCAAGAGGTGGGACCCACAAGTGCCAAGGGCTTTTCGCCAGGCTTGAGCTGACCTGATCCTCATTACTGCTTGAGCAATGCATCCATATGAGATCAAGATAAGTGTCAGAGGGAGAAGGACAAGCACCAAGGAAGCAATGAAGAGCTGGACCTCATTGGCATGAATGTTTACACAGGCCAACTTGACCATAGCAGGCACTTCACAGATGAAGTGGTAAATCCTGCGGTTCCCACAGCGGGGCAGCCGAAGGGTGATGGTGCTCTGAATTAGAGTGTTGCCCACTCCACTCAACCATGCCATTCCTACCAGAGAGTGGCAAAGTTGTGAGTGCATAACTGTGGCATACTGGAGTGGTCGACAAACAGCAGCATAGCGATCAAACGCCATGACAGTTAGGAGAACACTTTCAGCGGATCCCAGCCCCAGGGATACATAGAGTTGAATGGCAAGCCTGTAGAACTGATGGTCTTGTATGGACCATGGAGGTTCCATAGCAGTTGGGGAGTGATGCTGGTGGTAAAGCAGAGCTCAACAAAGGAGAGATGGGTAAGAAAATAATACATGGGTGTGTGGAGCATGGGATCCAGATAAGAGATCAAGATGATTGCTGTGTTGCCAACCAGTGTCAGGAGATAGCAGATTAACACAACTACAAAGAGGATCTTCTCAAGCTGCGGGTGGTCGGAGAAGCCCATCAGTATGAAATCCCCTGCCAAACTCTCATTAATCATCGTCATCACCCTGCTCTTGAAAAGGAGAGAGGCGTGTGTGAAAATATAGAAGTCAGATAGTGAGAAACAGTTAAGATCAGAAATACAGTTGGGAGAAACTAAGGTGAGATAAGAGGAGTGTGCCATTTGGAGGAAGAGAGAGAACCGTTTGTCTCTAGGAGGAAATTAAAAGTGTACAAGAGCTTACAGAAAACTATTAAACATATGATGACATAAAGTGGACCATATAAGAAATGATTAATCATTAATTATTGCTCTGTTATCCAAAGTGTTTCATTTTGTCTTATAAATCCACCCTCTTATTCCCCAATAACATCCTGTAAGCTTGTAAGTTAAAGAAATAAGGCAATGTTATCCAATCAAAAAACATTTTTGTAGACATTCTATCAGTTGTTAATAATAAAAATAGCAATAAGAATATTTTTGAAAAAAATTATTTAGTTATTTCCATACTCTACAGTAACACATGCAATTCTCAAAGTCATGCTAAGGGTAATGTGAAAAATCTAATCATCATAGAGTTTTAATTAGTTATTAGATACCATCTATGTAAATAGTTTTCTCTCAATATTTTTTCATAATAAAAAAATAGGTAGTCTAGTTTAAATGGTGTTACAGAGTCTTCAGAGAGAAGCATTGTTGTAAGTTGCAAGTAAATGTTTAGCTCCTCATGAAAAACATTTTGTTTTTAATCAGATATTTTATTTTTATATTAATTAAAGGATCCAAAGCTTCTCAATTTTTTATTTATTTCATA
The DNA here is from genome assembly GCA_006408695.1 of Aepyceros melampus. NCBI lineage: Eukaryota > Metazoa > Chordata > Mammalia > Artiodactyla > Bovidae > Aepyceros > Aepyceros melampus. Next base: position 331,840 of record SJXQ01011440.1, read on the forward strand.
AAACTTTTTGGAATATTATGAATTTTTCTTTATATAACTTTGTATCATATAGTAGAAGAATATCAAGTCTGTTTGATTCCTTTGTGATATGTCACTAACTTCATAACACTTTCATTTCATAGTAACTGCTGACTTGCTGCTGAAGAATTTGATGATAAGAGACAAAAACCATTTTTGGAAAGGAGATAAAGATGCAGTACATTTTAAAAATGACAGCCTTTTTTGTCAAGTGAAATAGAGAGTGAATAAGAGCTTACTAGTGGATAAGAGAAGGAACGACTATTTTCAGCCGAGGAAGTAGCTTGGTAAGGCTTTAAACCGAAAAAGCATTGAGGAGCTGAGAAATATCTGAGAAATATCGCTGAATAAGGAAAATGATGGGCTAAGTGTCTTATGGTTAGACTGCAAACAAAATAATCAAGAGAAATGTTTGAGATTTGTATTGGAGCTTCAGCATCAGTCCTTACAGTGAATATTTGAAGTTGATTTCCTTTAGGACTGACGGGTTTGATCTCCTTGATGTCCAAGGGACTCAAGAGTCTTCTGCAGCACTGCAATTCAAAAGCATCGATTCTTTTGTGCTCATGTCATTTGTGTTTAAAAAACAGCTGGCCTCAGATAGCAGAATGGATTGACAAGAAGTGAATGAACAAGGGAACTGGTTAAGAGGCTGTTGCAATACTTCAGGAAACAGATGGCTTGGTGGTAGCAGGGAAGATTTATATTTTAAGACAGACTCTACAGACTAAGTCTAGACAAACTTGAGACTCTGAATGCGGAAAGTGAGAAGGAAGTGTCAATAATGGGTCACAGGTTTATTTCTTGAAAAATTGCATGTCATCTACAGAGAAGCATGAAAGCTGAAAAAATTTTGTAGAGAAAATGCTAGATATACATATCTCTGTTGATGATTTTTAAAAAGTTGAATGGATAAGAATGTCAAGCATGATTCAATTCTACTTTTGATTATTTGTCCCACATCTTCTTCCTAAGTCATCCAGCTTGACATACCTCAGATCAGTTCAGTTGCTCAGTCGTGTCTGAGTCTTTGTGTTCCCATGGACTACAGCATACCAAGCCTCCCTGTCTATCACCAACTCCCAGAGCTTACTCAAACTCATGTCCATCGTGTCAGTGATGCCATCCAACCGTCTCATCCTTTGTTGCCCCCTTCTCCTTCTACCTTCAGTCTTTCCCAGCATCAGGGTCTTTTCAAATGAGTCGATTCTTCACAGCAGGTGGCCAAAATATTGGAGTTTCAGTTTCAGCATCAGTCCTTCCAATGAATATTCAGGACAGATCTCCTTTAGGATGGACTGGTTGGATCTCCTTGCAGTCCAAGGGACTCTCAAGAGTCTTCTCCAACACCACAGTTCAAAAGCATCAATTCTTTGGCGCTCAGCTTTCTTTATAGTCCAACTCTCACATCCATACATGACTACTGGAAAAACCATACCTTTGACTGGATGGGCCTTTGTTGGTAAAGTAATGTCTCTGTTTTTTAATATGGTGTCTAGGTTGGTCATAACTTTTCTTCCAAGGAGCAAGCATCTTTTAATTTCATGGCTACAGTTACCATTTGCAGTGATTTTGGAGCCCCCCAAAATAAAGTCTGTCACTGATTCCATCGTTTCCCCATCTATTTGCCATGAAGTGATGGGACCAAATGCCATGATCTTAGTTTTCTGAATGTTGAGATTTAAGCCAGCTTTTTCACTCTCCTCTTTAACTTTCATCAAGAGGCTCTTTAGTTCTGCTATAATTGGAAACCTTCAGTACTTTCCCTGACAAAAAAAAATTTTCACTTTGCAATATTCTATCAATTGTATTCATCATTTGGATAACATAACTACCCAAATTTGTTTGAATGTGATGATTACATTCATGCATTTTAACCAACAGATTCTTATTTCATTTAATTTTCTAAGAAGACTTTTAAATTCATATTATCATAGATGGCAACACATTCTAGATGATCTCATATCTTTTTTATTCTTCATTACCTTCCTGTACATGATTGTCAGAACGTACAACAATGAGATATTTATCAAGATACAACTTCTATTTCTTAAAATATAAAATTGACTTTAAGGCTCTGTACAATTTCAGTTTCCCTTTATGCTTTCAGAATTATGTCCCATCATTTAGAACTTGTTCTGGCCAAATCAATCTCTCTGTTTCCATAAAGTTATAATGTACTGAAACTGCTTGCTAACTCCAAGTCTCCTCCTTTGAATGTCTTTGAACCCACTTCTTTCACCCTTGACAAACTCTGCTTACCTGTTAATGTTCATCTCTATGTAACATCTTCCAAGATGCACTCGCATCTTTACTGTATAATACACTTCTCTTCTGAAATCCTGAATTAGTTTGTAATACTGTGTCAATATGCATAAGGACCTTTTTCATTAAGCATGCCAAGTGCTATAAAATGGAAAGTAATCTCTTAATGGGCTAAGATATCTATCTTAAATATCTTTTGTATTATTCTTAGCATACAGGTCTTTTTTAACATAATCAAAGCCAAATAAATATGTTTTGAATAAACTAATAACTTTGCTAATTCTACTAAACCACTGTTCCTCTGAACTAGCAAAAAATATGTCTAAAACATATATTTAAACATAAAGCAACATAGCTACATATAACAATGTTAATTTAAAAACCAAGTATCTATTTCAAAGGACCTACATTATTCAATTGCTGCACCAACTCCCTGCATTATTTAGTCAGTGAATTTTAATGTCATCAGCAGCAATATCAGAAGACTCATTTTTAAAAATGTAAAGCTCTGAAATATACTTCCCAGAAATGTTAGGGGGTTTTCTTAAGACAGACAGATAGATAGATAGATAGATAGATAGATAAAATCTCCAGGTATTTCTTCTAATACAGTGATGATGCCCATATATATTTAACTCACTCATTAACCCAGTGCCATTCATGCAACTTGTCCCTAGGAAAACAGAATACATGAGCATCACAGTTTACTGCATCCCACATTTTAAACTGCATATATTTAAATATGAATACAGTCTCTTCAATTCTTACCACTCTTGAAAAAATAAAATGATTCCAAGACTAAGGGGAGGAAAAACACATACATACAAACACAACATAAACATACATATATGTATGAATCCAAATGTATGACTTTATCAGAAGAGTTCATATCTTCAATACCTTAATGAACTGTATAAGTGGAAATAATTTAAGAAAGCTATGAATGAAAAGGAAATTCTTCCAAATGTAGAGAAAGCACACTTTCTTTGTTTTCTGTTTTGCATTTACCCATCCTGAATGTACATTCTTCAAAATTAAAGGATCGGTACAAACAGCTTACTTCAAATTGAACTCCCTTTTAAAATAGTAAGTTTAAAATGATGTTCAGAAATGAAAACACATTATAGACAATGGATATGAAAGCTGGGAGAATTATTATTGGCCAGGGTGGCTTGAGGAACACTGACAGGAGCGATTGTAGAAAGTAATTATTATTTTGTCTTTATATAGATAACTTGTAGAATATGTAAATAAGCAAGAGAAAATATGTGGTTCTCATTATTTCCTCACCTCTGAAAATTTTGTCCTTCACTCTTCTAGCTAGTTAAATAAGCCAGGAAAGTGATGCTTATCCATGAGCTTTCCAAACCACCATTTCTAGATATGTATCTCTAAATCCAAGAACAAGCTGAGGTGGTAGTGTTTATTTCTGGAGCCAGAATAAACTAAAGTTTGTTACTATAGCAGGAACTGATATCAAGTCTGGAATGGAACCTTAGAGACTCTATATTCCTAATAGGACAATTAATACCAAGCCCAATAGTGACCAAGAACAGAGGTCTCATAGGAAAACTATATGGAAAGAACTACTGATCACACAGATCTTCAGTCTTCAAGACTTACAGACTCCAATGTACATGCTAAAATAAAATCTTAGAAAAGTGAAAATGAAGTTCCCACTCTCAGCACAGTGTATGTATCTTCCCAACCCAGGGGTCAAACTCATGTCTCCCACATTGCATGTAGACACTTTACTGTCTGAGCCACCAGGGAAGCCCAGTGTATGTTAGAGGCATGATTTCCATGCAATTATCATCATACTTTCATGTTTAAATAATCACTACATAATCATCAATACCTCAGAAGTGGAATACATGTACATGTGTCACAAATTGAGGCACGCCAATAGGACAGGAGACTCCAATAGAAGACTTGGTAGTAACACATTTACTTTGGCCAGCATTTCCAAAACTTTTTGAAAGTTTCTCTGGTCAAATAAGTTTGAGAAACTCAGCATATACACTCCTTAGAAATCCACAAAGCACACTGGCATGGTAAAGGCAATACCTGTTTTCATTAGATTTCTTCCAGAATATCCCAAATTGTTTGTCCACAAAACATTTTATTGAGTAATGCTGTGAACATCTTGTGTAAAGAGGATAATGGAACAAGTTTTCAGGGGCATTTAAACAACATTTTACAACAAACATAGATTTTTATGGAGAGTAATTATAAAATGTGAGAGTTGGACTATAAAGAAAGCTGAGCATCAAAGAAATGATGCTTTTGAACTGTGGTGTTGGAGAAGACTCTTGAGAGTCCCTTGGACTGCAAGGAGATCCAACCAGTCCATTCTGAAGGAGATCAGCCCTGGGATTTCTTTGGAAGGACTGATGCTAAAGCTGAAACTCCAGTACTTTGGCCACCTCATGCGAAGAGTTGACTCATTGGAAAAGACTCTGATGCTGGGAGGGATTCGGGGCAGGAGGAGAAGGGGATGACAGAGGATGAAATGGCTGGATGGCATCATTGACTCGATAGGCGTGAGTCTGAGTGAACTCTGGGAGTTGGTGATGGACAGGGAGGCCTGGAGTGCTGTGATTTATGGGGTCACAAAGAGTCAGACATGACTAAGAGACTGAACTGAACTGAATTATAAAATGTCTGAAGCTAGACAGAGGAGGATAAAGGAAACTTTTACCTACTTATGACTCTGAGAGGATCCTGAAATTGGCCCCAGTTTATTATATCCTACAAGAAACAAGCTAATAGAAGACATTACATACAAATATGTGAAATTGCTATATATTATATATATATATAAACTATGATAGATTAAAAATAAAGGCATTATTATATTCAGATGAAATTAAGTTAATAATCTTTCTTGAACAGATTAACTGGTAGATACAAAACAGCCAAAATTAGAAATTATTTAAAAACTTAGAAGAGCATGAGAGCTAGGAAATGATAAATAAAAACATTTAAACATTCTAATATCTTCTCACAGTTCATAGAAAAATATGTTTAAAAGTGATCATTACAATTTTTTTAATTTATTTAGTTTTAATTGGAGACTAATTACTTTACAATATTGTATTGGTTTTGCCATACATCAACATGAATCCGCCACGGGTGTATGTGTGATCCCAATCCTGAACCCCTCTCTCACCTCCCTCCCCATACCATCCCTCTGGGTCATCCCAGTGCACCAGCCCCAAGCATCCTGTATCTTGCATCGAACCTGGACTGGCAATTCGTTTCTTGTATGATATTATACATGTTTCAACACCATTCTCCCAAATCATCCCACTTTCTCCCTCTCCCACAGAGTCCAAAAGACTGTTCTATACATCTGTGTCTCTTTTGCTGTCTTGCATACAGTTTGAGGGTAAAGGAAAACATGCACAAAGAACTAAAGCATATCAGAAAAGTAATGTGTAAACAGAATGTGAAATCATCAAACTGGTGAAACAGACGTTTTCTACCATCTTTCCCCCAATAAATGGTATTTGTGAGACTTTCTTTATGGAACTCCAGGAATCCAGAGATTCTGGGGATGGAGGCAGTGACAAAGGTCAAAGAACAGTTTCACTTTATTTGCGTTACCTCTCCCCCACGGTGGCCCAGTTTATGCCAAGAGAGATATTCTTGGCCTGTGATTTCTCCCGTGGGGAAAAGTGAGACAAGGGAGTGAGTGCTCGGCTTTCTGGGCAATGTGGGATTCTGCCAAAGAGACCCACTTCTTTTAGAATACTGAGAGCTGTAGCATGACTAGTGGGTAGGAAAAGGCTGGGAGAACAGCAGCCAGGGCTCTTGGAGTGCATCAAAAGACAAGGACCCTACTAACTAAGTTCTGGACCCCTTTAGGAAGCCTGGCCTTGAGTTACTGAGGATGCCTTATCTGAAGATCCCTCAAAGGGTCCATGGGTATTCCAGAGGCTCTGCATGCCTCACCCACACACTTCTCTAGCCAGTGGCCAGCTTCGTGTATTCATTGGAGGCAAGCCTTTGCAGATGGCTGCAGAGTTTGTGCAGAAAGCCGATCCACCTCTGGGACGGGGAGAAAACACACAAATTTGAACCTTCAGCACTGTCTTAGGGAAAGTAAACAGAAGACTACTGGTACCAAGCCAGGCTTTGCACTGTAAAGAAAAGGCATACAAACTTAAAAGTTTGCCCCCAAAGGAGACACTTGTCCTTACTGTGTGAGCTGCTGTGTGAGTCAGCCCTCACACTGAGTTCCAGTGCAGTAGATGGATTATTGTTTAGTTGCTGAGTGGTGTGTGACTCTTTGTGACCCCATGGACTGTAGCCTGCCAGGCTCCTCTGTCTATGGGATTTCCAAAGTAAGCACACTAAAGTGAGTTGCCATTTCCTCCTCCAGGGGATCTTCCTGAACCAGGAATTGAACCCATGTCTCTTTTATTGGCAAGTGGATTCTTTACCACTGAGCCCCACCAGGGAAGTCCTTGAGCATCTCACTCTCTTTCTGTAGACAATGATTGAAACTAAACTTTCTTTGTATGTACATAAATCTGACTTATACTATATGGATCTTAGGGTCTCCAGACAAAGGTCAGCATTGAATAAATCCTGAAAATAGTAGAAGTGTAAAGAAAAAAAATCAGGTATTACCTGGTTTGGCATTATTCTAAGTGACAAGGACAGAGAAGAGAATTTTACTGCAGTTGCTTGTATCCTTACCTCCAGTGAGACCTATGTATTTATTTCTATATGATTTAGCATTTATTTCTAGAGTATCATTATTTGTCACTTTAAATATTTAAAAACACTCACAGACCTTAACTACTTCTGATATCTTATTTTCTTAACTGACTTTGAATTTTGTGACATTTAGGTGACATTTTTATGTACATGTGTATTTTTGCTTTTCTCTTTTAATCATGTAAAATGAACTGGAGATGAAGATAATAAACAGGGGAGGGGGCTGCTAATTATGGATCTGGGTGGCTTCCCTGGTGGCTCAGAAGTTAAAGCATATGCCTGCAATGTGGGAGACCTTGGTTTGATCCCTGGGTTAGGAAGATCCCCTGGAGAAGGAAATGGCAACCCACTCTAATACTCTTGCCTGGAGAATCCCATGGATGGAGAAGCCTGGTGGGCTACGGTCCATGGGGTCTAAAAGATTTGGACACAACTGAGCAATTTCACTTTCACTTTCAATTATGGATGGTGACATCCAATTATACAAGAGAGAGTGGTGTTGTTATTATTCAGTCGATCAGTCACGTCCAACTTTTTGTGACCCCCATGGACTGCAGCAATGCCCGGCTTCCCTATCCTTCACCATCTCCCTGAGCTTGTTCAAACTCACATCCATTGAATCAGTGATGCCATCCAACCATCTCGTCCTCTGTTGTCCCCTTCTCCTCCTGCCTTCAATCTTTCCCAGCATCAGGGTCTTTTCTAATGAGTCAACTCTTTGCATCAGGTGGCCAAAGTATTGGAGCTTCAGCATCAATCCTTCCAAAGAATACTCAGGATTTATTTCTTTAGGATTGACTGGTTGGATCTCCTTGTACTCCAAGGGACTCTCAAGAGTTTTCTCCAACACTGCATTTCAAAAGCATCAGTTTTTCAGTGTCCGGTCCTCTTTATGCTCCAACTCTCACAGCCATGCATGACTACTGGAAAAACCATAGCTTTGACTAGATGGACCTTTGCTGGCAAAGTAATGTCTCTGCTTTTTAATACACTGTCTAGGTTTGTCATAGGTTTTTTTCCAAGAAGCAAGTGTCTTAATTTCATGGCTGCAGTCATCATCTGCAGTGATTTTGGAGCCCAAGAAAATAAAGTCTCTCACTGTTTCCACTGTTTCCCCATCTATTTGCCATGAAGTGATGGGACCAGAGACATAATCTTTGTTTTTTGAATATTGACTTTTAAGCCAACTTTTTCATTCTCTTTCACCCTCATCAGTAGGCTCTTTAGTTCCTCTTCAACTTCTGCCATAAGGGTGGTGTCATCTGTATATCTGAGTTATTGATATTTCTCCTGGCAAACTTGATTCCCAGCTTGTACTTCATCCAGCCCAGCATTTCACATAATTTACTCTGCATGTAAGTTAATTAAGCAGGGTGACAATATACAGCCTTGACATACTCCTTTCCCAATTTTGAACTAGTCCACTGTTTCATGTCCAGTTCTAACTGTTGCTTCTTGACCTGAATACAGAAAGATAAGAGAGAGTGTATATGAAGGTAAATTTATTATGACAATGTGACTGTATTATATATAGGTACTGCTATAGCTAATGCTTATTAAGTACTTTGCCATTTTTCTAAGTGCTTTTAAGGGAATTAACCCACTTACTCTTCATTGCAACGCAAATAGGGAGGTATTGTTATCACATCCTTTTACAAATGGGAAAATTGAGAAACAGATATTAAAGAAAATTTTAATTTTGAACCTAGTTTAGATGGCTGTACTAGGAGCTGAATATATCTAGAATACCCATTTCTATGCTATTCAGTATGGATTTGAATGTGTGTGCTTCTGTGAGTGTACATGGGTTCATGTATATGCAAAATTACACATTTTATACATACTCTTTAGTGAATGCCCCCAGTACATTTGCTATTCATAATAATTTGGAGCCTAAAAAAGCATACTATTGTTTTTTTTATATTCTGACATCAAATGTTAATGAGGAATAAACAATAATGTGTTATGAACAAATATATAAGCATAAGTTCAGATGATACTAATAAACAGATAAGAGTCCAGAGGAATGGAGGTAAAACCTCTTCATTCTTCTGCCATTTTCATGGGAAAAATTGTTTAGAATTTTGGTTGATGACATTTCAGAAGAACAAGCTAAGCTGTGGTACATCCACAAAAAGAACAAGGAATATTTTGTCAGGAATTGATAATATGATCAGATTGAGAGAAAAATAGCCATAACATTTGAGATATTTGAGGAAGAGAGATTTATCCATAATTAACTTCAGAAAACAGAATATGTGCCAATGAGCAGAGTATATGGACAGCCAGAGTAAAGCTTAGCATTCATAAAAGTCTTCACTCTGTGTCTGTGTCTGAGACTATGCTCAGGAAGACATGAACAATTAATTGTCCTTGGGGTAGTGTAAGTGTTCAAATAGCAGTTATAGAGCAGTGGAAACACATAGTGGAAGGGGAATGTAAGTGACTATTATGGGACTAAGGGAGAGGAGTTTTTGGGAAGAAAGTTCAAGAGAGGAGATGAAGCTATGCTGGACTTGAACATAGGCTATTTAGTAGATGGACAAATGAGGAGGCAAATGTCAAGCCTCTTACCCCCAGGAAAATAAACACAAAGAAAAGGAAATACATGCAATACTGGGCATAACAGTGTCATTTTTATTATTTTTTAAAAATGTGATGTCTATCTGAAATAATAAGAATTTAAATTATTTGGGTAATCATATTGCTTATTAGACCTTTGGCTGCCCTGCACCATAAATGAAATAATTTATTTTGAATATTACTACAATAAAAATTATTGGGATGCCCTGGTGGCTCAGACAGTAAAGAATCTGCCTTCAGTGCAGGAGACCTGGGTTTAATCCCTGGTTGGGAAGATCCTCTGGAGAAGGGAAAGGTTACCCACTCCAGTATTCTTTCCTGGAGAATACCATAGACAGAGGAGCCTGACAGGCTACAGTCCATAGGGTCGCAAATTAATACTAACCAAAGTTTGTCTCATAAATAGAGAAATACTGTTTACAGAGATAACATTTAAGTTACCTTATCAATGGCTTCTGTCTTCATCATGTTTTTCTTCTCCAATATGGTTAAATATTTTTTGACCATTCCATTTAACTTTGTATTATATTCAGCTAGAGTTTCTTATCTTTGTTGAATGATTCCTTAGGATTAGCTTCTATTAAATATATTCAAAAGCCACACTTATAAAGAATCACATGTTGCAAGTATGCCTCACCAGGCTCTAGAATTAAAGCCAGTAACAGTCTAGATGATCCTGATGAAGAGAAGTGAAAGGCAAAGGAGAAAAGGAAAGATAAGCTCATTTGAATGCAAAGTTCCAAAAATAGCAAGGAGAGATAAGAAAGCCTTCCTCAGCAATCAATGCAAAGAAATAGAGGAAAACAACAGAATGGGGAAGACTAGAGATCTCTTCAAGAAAATTAGAGATACAATGGAAACACTTTATGCAAAGATGGGCTCAATAAAGGACAGAAATGGTAGGGACCTAACAGAAGCAGAAGATATTAAGAACAGGTGGCAGGAATGCACAGGAGAACAGTACAAAAAGGATCTTCATGACCTAGATGATCACGATGGTGTGATCACTCATCTAGAGCCAGACGTCCTGGAATGTGAAGTCAAGTGGGCCTTAGAAAGCATCACTATGAACAAAGCTAGTGGAGGTGATGGAATTCCACTTGAGCTATTTCAAATCCTGAAAGATGATGCTGTGAAAGTGCTACACTCAGTATGTTAGCAAATTTGGAAAACTCAGCAGTGGCCATAGGATTGGAAAAGGTTCATTTTCATTCCAATCCCAAAGAAAGGCAATGCCAAAGAATGCTCAAACTACTGCACAATTGCACTCATCTCACATGCTAGTAAAGTAATGCTCAAAATTCTCCAAACCAGGCTTCAGTAATGCATGAACTGTGAACTTCCAGATGTTCAAGCTGGTTTTAGAAAAGGCAGAGGAAACAGAGATCAAATTGCCAACATCCTCTGGACCACTGAAAAAGCAAGAGAGTTTCAGAAAAACATCTATTTCTGCTTTATTGACTATACCAAAGCCTTTGACTGTGTGGATCACAACAAACTGTGGAAAATTCTGAAAGAGATGGGAATACCAGACCACCTGACCTGCCTCTTGAGAAATCTGGATGCAGGTCAAGAAACAACAGTTAGAACTGGACATGGAACAACAGACTGGTTCCAAATAAGAAAAGGAGTATGTCAAGGCTGTATATTGTCACCCTGCTTATTTAACTTCTATGCAGAGTACATCATGAGAAACACTGGGCTGGAGGAATCACAAGCTGGAATCAAGATTGCCAGGAGAAATATCAATAACCTCAGATATGCAGATGACACCACCCTTATGGCAGAAAGTGAAGAAAAACTAAAGAGCCTCTTGATGAGAGTGAAAAAGTTGGCTTAAAGCCCAGTATTTAGAAAACTAAGATCATGGCACCTGGTCCCATCACTTCATGGGAAATAGATGGGGAAACAGTAGAAACAGTGACAGACTTTATTTTTCTGGGCTCCAAAATCACTGCAGATGGTGACTGCAGCCATGAAATTAACAGACACTTGCTTCTTGGAAGAAAAGCTATGACAAACCTAGAGAATGTATTAAAAAGCAGAGACATTACTTTGCCAAGAAAGGTCCATCTAGTCAAAGCTATTGTTTTTCCAGTGGTCATGTATGGATGTGAGAGTTGGACTATAAAGAAAGCTGAGCACAGAAGAACTGATGCTTTTGAACTGTGGTGTTGGAGAAGACTCCTGAGATTCTCTTGGACTGCAAGGAGATACAACCAGTCCATCCTAAAGGAAATCAACCCTGAATATTCATTGGAAGGACTGATGTTGAATCTTAACTCCAATACTTTGGCCACCTGATGTGAAGAACTGACTCAGTTCTGTGACCACCCTGATGCTGGGAAGGATTGAATGTGGGAGGAGAAGGGGACGACAGAGGATGAGATGGTTGGATGGCATCACTGACTCAATGGACCTGAGTTTGAGTAAACTCTGGGAGTTGGTGATGAACAGGACTGGCAGCTGCAATCCATGAAGTTGCAAGGAGTCAGAGAAGACTGAGCAACTGAGCTGAACTGAACTGACTGAAGGATTTTTTTTTTTTTAAAGTTAAATTTCTGGGTCAAATTTTTTTTTTTTTTTTACTTTATTTTGTTTTACATTACTGTATTGGTTTTGCCATACATTGACATGGATCCATCTTGGGTGTACTTGAGTTCCCAATCCTGAACCCCCCCACCTCCCACCCCATATCAACTCTCTGGATCATCCCCATGCACCAGTCCCAAGCATCCTGTATCCTGTATCAAACATAGATAGCAATTCGTTTCTTACATGATAGTATACATATTTCAGTGCCATTCTCCCAAATTATCCCACCCTCTCCCTCTCCCTCAGAGTCCAAAAGTCCGTTCTATTAATCTGTGTCTCTTTTGCTGTCTCGCATACAGGGTTATCATTACCATGTTTCTAAATTCCATATATGTGTGTTAGTATACTGTATTGGTGTTTTTCTTTCTTGCTTACTTCACTCTGTATAATTGGCTCCAGTTTCATCCATCTCATTAGAACTGATTCAAATGTACAATACTGTGACTGAAGGATCTTGATAATATTTTATAAATAAATAATCACTGTGAATATATGGGGAAAAGTCAATATTTTAAAGAATGTTATTGGAACAGATAAAAATGCTATATTCAATATGAGGAAAAACAATTTTGCAAATTCTATAAAATTATATTATCTATAAAAGTGAATAACATATCAGACACAAAAGACATTTTTTGTAAAGATATCTCTTTAGTAAGTAAGTAAGTAAGTAAAGTCACTCAGTCGTGTCCGACTCTTTGTGACCCCATGGACTGCAGCCCACCAGGCTCCTCAGTCCATGAGATTCTCCAAGCAAGAATACTGGAGTGGGTTGCCATTTCCTTCTCCAGGGGATCTTCCCGACCCAGGGATCAAACCCGGGTCTCCCGCATTAGAGGCAGACGCTTTAACCTCTGAGCCTTTGTCAAATTAAATATTCACAATTAATGACATACTTAAAGCTCTATTTGCATATTTACTTAGATTCCAGATATAAAGCTAAATAATCTCAAAAGAGATTGAGAGGTATTTTGTGCTGACAAGACATGTATGAAAGAGAAATACTCATCTCATGGCTCATAGCTGTTGGAAGCTTTCCCTGTGGGTAGAGGAGATCTGAAAAATCCCAGATGTACTTAATCCCAGATTCCTCTAGTGAATGAACTGGAATCAACAATCTTCCAAATAAGAAAAATTTTAGGTAATTGTGGCTCTTTCAGTGAACCTTTGGTAAACCCCCATATCTGCAGCTATGATGTGAGGTCTACCACGATGAGGCAGAAGATTTCTTCTGTGATGAGAAAACAGATGTATCATAACAGTATCATTATCATTAATGAGTATCTGTCACTAGTTAATCACTAGAGCAGTAACTCCAGACTTATGAAAGCACAATAAAAATACATATGCACATAATATAAATATTTATTTACTCATAGAATCTTTACAAAAGAGCTGAAAAAAAAGAGACACAACATTTCTGAGAAGAGAATAAGAAGAATTTAGAATTGGTAACTTCAAGATGTCATTGAAAGAAAATTTCACACCATTTTATTCAAGAGATTTAGCTGTGATCCTCATAAGGGAAAGGAAAAAACAGAAGTAGATGATGTTAAAAGTTCCCAGCATCTGAAGGACTGGATGGGGATGGCTCACATTTCTCTTTAGCTTGAATCTCTTCCCACTAAACTTCTTAGCGCCCACTTAGCTTCTTTGTTTCTCAAGGTGTAGATCAAAGGATTAAGTGAAGGTGTCACTACAGTGTAGAAGAGGGTGAGGAATTTACTGTAATTCTGAGTGTATTTGCTTTTGGGTTAGATGTAGACAGAAATTATTGTCCCAAAAAACAAAAACACAACAATTAGGTGGGAGCCACAAGTCCCAAATGCTTTCTTCCTGCCTTCAGTGGATTTTATCCTCAGCACACTCCTAACAATGCAGCCATAGGAGGCCAGAATAAGCCCCAGAGGTATCCCACATACAGAACAATAGCTATGGAGAGCTCATTTTCCAGGAAGGTTGTGTTCACACAGGCAATCTTAATCAGGGCAGGCTCCTCACACATGAAGTCATCCACCATGTGATGGCTGCAGAGAGGCAACTGGAAAACAAGGATGGTCTGAACCGTGGACTCCACAAAGCCACTGATCCAGGCCAGAGCTGCTAGTTGCTGGAGAAGCTTTGGGTGCATGATCACTCCATAGTGGAGGGGTCGACAGATAGCATTGAAGCGGTCATAGGCCATAACAGTCAGCAGGACACACTCTGTGGAGCCCAGCCCCAAAGCAACATACAGCTGGATCACACAACCAGTGTAGCTAATGGTCTTGTCAGGCCCCTTGAGATTCCAGAGCATCTGTGGGACAATACTGGTGGTGAAACAGGTCCAGGAAGGAGAGATTGGAGAGGAAGAAATACATGGGTGTGTGGAGTTTGGGGTAAAAGTATGAGACCAGTATGATCGCTGTGTTCCCGATCAGTGTGAGAATGTATATGATAGAGACGACAAGAAGGAGAACCATCTCCAGGTGGGGCTGGTCAGAAAAGCCCAGTAAAGAGATTGGAGAGGAAGAAATACATGGGTGTGTGGAGTTTGGGGTAAAAGTATGAGACCAGTATGATCGCTGTGTTCCCGATCAGTGTGAGAATGTATATGATAGAGACGACAAGAAGGAGAACCATCTCCAGGTGGGGCTGGTCAGAAAAGCCCAGTAGGATGAAACCTGCCGGAGTGCTAGCATTTGTTCCTCTCATTGCTTAATTGTGAGTCACCATTCTTGGTCATTCCTGTTTTCTTCCTGTGGGAAAGAAAGTCAGATCATAATCATAAAAATACAACAAACTAAGTAAAATGAGCACTTTGACACTGAGTTTTTAATATAGAGAAAAGACAGAGTAAAAGTATGCAAAATAAATAGTATACTAGGTTATCTTGTTATGAAGAGACACACAGAGTCTGAAAACACCAAATGTATTGCAAAGAAATATATAAACATAGAATAGACTTTAGAGAATAACCCAGAACAGATGTGAGAAGTATCCCAAATTCTCTGATGACAAAATACATGGGCCATCAATGTGCATAGTGTGAAAAACCAAAGAAATGGAAGGTAAGATGATTGTTACACATACACATACATGATAGATGATAGATATAAAGGAAAAATATTGACAAATACACTGAGTAAGCAAGAGTCTGAGAAACAAGGCATATAGAATTCGAAACATGTAACAAAATAGGAATTCTTAGAATTTTCAAAAATGACGGGTTAGAGATAATTATCATTAATATTTATCATTTTTCTGTGAAGCAAATAATTACTGATATAATAAGTGTGGAGGAAAACTTCAGAAATCCCCCCATTTGAGTCACAGGTCTGCTATTTTATGAATATGCTCTCCAGGAAATTCTATTTACAATCCCCAATAAGCAAGCTCTACCCTATATGACATGAATAGTTCACATGCTTTAGTGTAGTTTTATTACAAGTGTTCATGAATTCAGCCACTAATGCAATCCAGTGACCTTCCCTAAAGTAAGTTATGTTGAATTTATCAGTGTCTTTACACTATTAACTGCAAAGATTAAGAAACACAGGTATGAAAATTTGTACTTCTGAAGGGTCAATTTTGAGGTCTTCAAAATAGGTGCAATCTTTTATCTTGGAGATCGAATCTAAACAAGTTGCTTAAAAACAGACAAATAAACAACAAAACCATCCAATGACAATACTGATCTCCCGTTAAGTATCCCAGCAAGAAAATTAAACTTACTTCTAAGAATCCTTCACCTTTATAGCACCTCTCAGGTAATTATTGCACAGTCCAGTTTAGAGAGAATAAGTGGCTTATTTCCTTTGGCATCCATAGTAATAATCAGTTGCATTTTAAATTTTGACCAAGACAAAACTATCATTTATTTTGCATAGAGGATGATAATTATTTCCAAAATTATAGCAAAAGAAAGAAACTGATTTTGGTGGTCACATTGGTTAGCATTTTTGTATCCGCCCATGCATTTTGGTGGTAAAATTAAAACTCTGAGTGTTATGATGCACCAAAATTGACATTGACCTTACCTCATTAAATTTCCTCTATTATTCAGTAAAGTGTAAAACAACTGTACTTTTGAGAGATCCAATATCTCCTGGGGAAAAGACAGCACACGAATGGCCTCATTTTGCTTGATGTAACTCTACAATGTCACCATTTTTTCTTGTGTATCTATATTATGAGAAAAACCAACAATTTCTAGGCAGACACCACACTTAAACTGATCTCACTCCCTTTCACATTTCTGTTCTTAATCAAGATGAGGATAAAGGGATTTATATCCGCAAAAAGACGAAGCTGGGAAGTATTCCATAATTCAGAATAAACATCAGTTTATACATGAAAAACTGCTTTTGTTCACTGTTAAAGGCAAGTAGCTCTGGATTTCCTCAACTTTTAAAATTGATTTTCTTTTTTTCCCCCCACCTAAACACCAAAGTATTACTTTCCAGAAAGAATGACAATCCAGCTGTGGAGATTCTTGGGGATTTTGATAAGAAGTTCAATCATGATCACAGATCTAGGACAAGTAGTGGATGAACCCCAGTGTGCAATTTGTTGGCTCCCTTTTCTTTCTGTAATCTCATGGCTCAAGTCTCTTCAAATAGATAGCTTGCTTACTCTGCACATACCTCTGGAGTTCTTCCAAGGCAACTTCCCATCATTATATTAGAGAAGGAGACAGGTCCCTGGAGAGAGAAGAGCCACGGAGACATGTGCTTCTGTTGCTGCTAGAAGACAATCAATTGCAAACCAGCTTCTAAACACTCATGTGCAAAATTGTCAGTGTTTTTTAGATATTATCTTAAAATATTTACATTTGAAATTAGTTCATTAAAATTTTTATTAGTTAAACTCAGTTTTGAACATAATATGGAGATGTACATACATCTGGAGATACATGCTTGAAGTTTATACACAATTAATGAAGATCCAAGAATAGATCTATAGACTTCTGGGTAATAGGAAATGTTGAGGAAGAAGTGGAGTCTAGTATAAAAGATGAGAAGCTATTGCAAATTCATGAACTCTTCTATGATGTGGCTAAAAGTAAAGTTTTCATATCAGAAAAGATTCATTGCTACACATAGAACATTGTTATTACTTCTTGAAAAATTGGCATTTTTTAATAGTTGCTTTTAAAACACATGATGTACATTCTGCTTTGTGTGAAATGATCCCCTGGGTGCAGAATTTTTACAATGGATATAAGTATATGTATAGAATAATACTTGCATGTATTATACATGCATAATTATAATACAATTTAATAATAAAGTTCATATACTGAAGTTGTCTATCCAAAAATTCAACCTAGTAAATTTGAAGATCTAATTAGTTTTATTGAAAGAGTCATGAGTTGGGCAGCATTCCAGTACCAGCTATACTAAACAAGAGGAATTTCTAGGCAGAAGGGGAAAGAGTGGAATGTTTCAGGCTTAGGTCACTTGCATGTGAGGGATGGTCTGGGTCTATGTGTCAGATTACTTCACTGGTGCTGACTAGAAAATTGCAGACTGATTAAGACTACATTCCTCGGAGAGGTTGTATTTAAATTAGGGACTTGGCTTGGTTTGCCAAAGTGGTCTGAGAACAAGTGCCTCTATTTGGGGTCTTTTGTTTCTTTTTTAACACTGAGTAAGAGTCTCAGTTCAGTTCAGTCGCTCAGTCGTGTCCGACTCTGTGACCCCATGAACTGCAGCATACCAGGCCTCCTCATCCCATCTCCAATTCCCAGAATCCACCCAAACTAATGTCCATTGAGTCAATGATGCCATCTAACCATCTCATCCGCTGTTGTCCCCTTCTCCTCCTGCCTTCAATCTATCCCAAAATCAGAGTCTTTTCTTTTATTTATTTATTTTTTTAATTAATTTTTATTTTTTAGTTTGTTTTGCTTTACAATACTGTATTCATTTTGCTATACATTGACATGAATCAGCCATGANACAGGAGATGGCGAGAGTGAACATTGACGTTTTAAGAATCAGCTAACTAAAATGGACTGAAATGGGTGAATTTAACTCAGATGACCATTATATCTATTACTGTGGGTAAGAATCCCTTAGAATAAATGGAGTAACCATCATAGTCAACAAGAGTCCAAAATGCAGTACTTGGATGCAATCTCAAAAACGGCAGAATGATCTCCAAGGCAAACCATTCAATATCACAGTAATCCAGAATACTGGAGTGGGTTGCCATTTCCTTCTTCAGGGGATCATCTGACCCAGGGATCAAACTTGCTTCTCCTGTGTCTCCTGCATTGGCAGGCAGATACTTTACTACCTGGATTCTGTGCCACTAGAGAAGCCCCAGGTATTGATCTATCTTTTTGCCAAACCCAGCCTGGGAACCACTATGCTGCCCTGCCCTCCAACATCCAAGCCATATTCTAGCCATTAATTAGGTCATTGAACTGCACTTGCATAGGGTCACAGAAAACACTGTACCACAATGCTCCAACTATCCATGTACAATGTATTTTGTTTCCTCCAACATCAAAACTATGTTTCACGTTTTCTTCTAATAAATTT
This sequence comes from Aepyceros melampus, assembly GCA_006408695.1. Lineage (NCBI taxonomy): Eukaryota > Metazoa > Chordata > Mammalia > Artiodactyla > Bovidae > Aepyceros > Aepyceros melampus. The sequence goes on from SJXQ01011440.1 coordinate 350,559, forward strand.
GGGAGCCATTTAGCTCAATATTTTCACTGATATAACTTTGGGAGCTGCGGGAAGACACAAACCAGCTGTTGCCATACAAGTGCTCCAGAGGATCTTTTCTGGTATGAGTTAATAATTTGATAAGGACTATTGACTTAGTTTTGAACCACACAGAAATTCTTAGCAAACACTCACTGTAATTATTTTATGTACTCTCAATGGTAAATGATTTGGTAGTGCAGACAGCTGGGGGAGCTTCAAGGGGAGACAGAAGGAAGTTCAAATTCCTCTTCAGCAGTACGTGAACCATGAACTTCCAGATGTTCAAGCTGATTTTAGAAAAGGCAGAGGAACCAGAGATCAAATTGCCAACATCTGCTGGATCATTGAAAAAGCAAGAGAGTTCCAGAAAAACATCTATTTCTGCTTTATTGACTATGCCAAAGCCTTTGACTGTGTGGATCACAATAAACTGTGGAAAATTCTGAAAGAGATGAGAGTACCAGACCACCTGACCTGCCTCTTGTGAAACCTATATGCAGATCAGGAAGCAACAGTTAGAACTGGACATGGAACAACAGACTGGTTCCAAATAGGAAAAGGAGTATGTCAAGGCTGTATATTGTCACCTGCTTATTTAACTTATATGCAGTGTACATCATGAGAAACACTGGGCTGGGAGAAACACTGGGTTGGAATAAGCACAAGCTGGAATCAAGATTGCCGGGAGAAATATCAATAACCTCAGATATGCAGATGACACCACCTTTATGGCAGAAAGTGAAGAGGAACTAAAAAGCCTCTTGATGAAAGTGAAAGAGGAGAGTGAAAAAGTTGG
>SJXQ01011440.1:351622-464217 GCA_006408695.1 Aepyceros melampus
ATCTGCTGATGGACATCTAGGTTGCTTCCATGTCCTGGCTATTATAAACAGTGCCGCAATGAACATTGGGGTACACGTGTCTCTTTCAATTCTGGTTTCCTTAGTGTGTATGCCCAGCAGTGGGATCGCTGGATCATAAGGCATTTCTATTTGCAATTTTTTGAGGAATCTCCACACTGTTCTCCATAGTGGCTGTACTAATTTGCATTCCCACCAACAGTGTAAGAGGGTTCCCTTTTCTCCACACCCTCTCCAGTATTTATTGCTTGTTGACTTTTGGATCACAGCCATTCTGACTGGTGTGAAATGGTACCTCATTGTGGTTTTGATTTGCATTTCTCTGATAAAATTGTTTTTACAAAGCAAATTCCTTGAATTTTTATTTGTATAAGAAAGTCTATTTCTCCTTCACTTTTAAAGGACAATACCACAAGATAGAGAATTCTAGGTCGGTGATATTTTTTATTTCAACACTTTAAATATTTTGCTCCAAACCCTTCTTGCTTTTATGGCTTCTCAGGAAAGCTTGGATGTAATTTTTATGTTTATTTCTTTTTTTAAATTAATTTTTATTTTTTAGTTTGTTTTGCTTTACAATACTGTATTCATTTTCCTATACATTGACATGAATCAACCATGAGTGTACATGAACTCCCAGAAAGAAAAACACCAATACAGTATACTTACACATATATATGGAATTTAGAATGATGGTAATGATATTTATTTCTTTATGAGTAATTTGGACTCTTTTTACCCTTCTGGTTTCTTTCAAAAATTTGTCTTTATCCTTGACATCCTTAAGTCTGGGTATGATATATATAGATAGTGGTTTTGGCATTTATCCTGTTGTCTGATATTAATTTTGGGGAAATTGTCAGTCATTATTGAGTTAAATATTTCTTCTGTTCCTTTCTTCCTTCGCCTCTGGTCTTCAACCTAAACATATGTTACACCTTTTGCAGTTGCTCCACAGTTCTTGGATATTGTGTTCTGTTTTTCTTTAGTCTTTTCTTTTTGCCTTTCAGTTTTGGAACTTTCTGTTCTCCTGTCTTTCAGCTCATGCATTCTTTCCTCGACTGTGTCCCACCTACTAATGAGCTAAGCATAGGCATTCCTCATTTCTACTGCATGGTGTTTTATTTCTAAAGTTTCTTTTTTTATTATTATTTCTTAAAACACTTATCTTTATGCCTACATTGTCTCTGTGCTCTTGCATGCTGTCTGTTTTCCTCATTAGTATTCTTGCCATATTTATCAGAGTAGTTTTAAACTCCTGGTGTTATATTTCCAACAGCTTTGCATTTCTGACTGTAGTCCTGGCGCATCATGTCACAAGTATCCTTATTAGTAAGAGGTGAGGAGAGACTGATGTGGCCAGGTCAGTTCAGCCACTCGGTCATGTCTGACTCTTTGCAACCCCATGGAGCTCAGCACACCAGACTTCCCTGTCCATCACCAACTCTCGAAACGCTCAAACTCATGTCCATCAAGCAGGTGATGCCGTCCAATATCTCATCCTCTGTCATCCCCTTTTCCTCCTGGCTTCAATCTTTCTCAGCAACAGGGCCTTTTCCAGTGAATCAGTTCTTTGCATCAAGTGGCCAAAGTATTGGAGTTTCAGCTTCAGCATCATTCCTTCCAATGAATATTCATGACTGATTTCCCTTAGGATTGACTGGTTGGATCTCCTGGCTGTCCAAGGGACTCTGAAAAGTCTTCACCAACACCACAGTGCAAAAGCATCAGTTCTTAAGCACTCAGCTTTCTTTATAGTCCAACTCTCACATCCATGCATGATTACTGGAAAAACCATAGCTTTGACTAGATGGACCTTTGTTGGCAAAATAATGTCTCTGCTTTTCAATATGCTGTCTAGGTTGGTCATAACTTTTCTTCCAAGGAGCAAGTGTCTTTTAATTTCATGGCTGCAGTCACCATCTGCAGTGATTTGGAGACCCCCAAACTAAAGTCTGTCACTGTTTCCACTGTTTCCTCATCTATTAGACATGAAGTGATTGGAGTGGATGCCATGATGTTAGTTTTATGAATGTTGAGCTTAAGCCAACTTTTTACTCTCTTCTTTCACTTTCCTCAGGAGGCTTTTTAGTTCTTTTTGTCTTTTGGCCATAAGTGTGTCTTTTGTCATTTGCATTTCTGACGTTATTGATATTTCTCCCAGAAATCTTGATTCCAGCTTGTGCTTCATTCAATCCAGCATTTCACATGAAGCACTCTGCATATAAATTAAATAAGCAGGGTGACAATATACAACCTTGACGTACTCCTTTCCCAATTTGGAACCAGTCTGTTATTCCATAGCTAGTTCTAACTGTTGCTTCTTAACCTGCATATACATTCTCAGGAGGCAGGTAAGGTGGTCTGGTATTCCCACTCTTTAAGAATTTTGTGATCCACACAAAAACTTTGGCATAGTCAATGAAACAGAAGATTTTTTTTCTGCAACCCTCTTGCTTTTTCTATGATTCAACAGATGTTGGTAATTTGATCTCTGGTTTCCCTGCCTTCTCTAAATCCAGCTTGAACATCTGGAATTTCATGGTTCACACACTGTTGAAGGTAAATTGGAAGTGGTCAAACAAGAGATGACAAGAGTGAACATCGACATACTAGGAATCAGTGAACTAAAATGGACAAGAATCAGTGAATTTAATTCGGATGGCTATTATATCTACTACTGTGGACAAAAATCCCTTAGAAAAAGTGGAGTAGCCATCATAGTCAACAAAAGAGTCCAAAATGCAGTACTTGGGTGCAGTCTCAAAAATGACAGAATGATCTCTGTTCACTTCCAAAGTAAACAATTCAGTATCACAGTAATCCAAGTGTGTGCCCTGACCAGTAATGCTGAAGAAGCTGAAGTTGAATGGTTCTATGAAGACCTACAAGACCTTCTAAAACTAACACCCACAAAAATGTCCTTTTCATTATAGGGGACTAGAATGCAAAAGTAGGAAGTCAAGAGATACCTGGAGTATCAGACAAATTTGGGCTTGGTGTACAAAATGAAGCAGAGCAAAGGCCAACAGAATTTTGCCAAGAGAAGGCACTGGTCATAGCACACACCTTCTTCCAACAGCACAAGAGAAGACTTTACACATGGACATCACCAGATGGTCCATTGGTTATATTCTTTTCAGCCAAAGATGGAAAAGCTCTATACAGTCAGCAAAAATAAGAATGTGGCCCGAGGAGAATAATAAAGCCACGTTGATGAGAAGGTAGCATGTAGGCAGAAGGAGAGATTGAAATGGGAGGTCCACAAGCCAGTAATGCCATCAGGCACTAGAAGCTGGTAGAGACGTGGAAGGGACCATCTGCTAGAGCTGCCAGAGGAGGCACAGCCCTGTGGATCCCTTGGTTTTCTTCCAGTGATACTAATTTCAGTCTTCTAACTCCTGAGATCTAAGAAAGTAAATGTATTTTATTTTAAGCCACCGTGTCTGCCATCATTTGCTAGAGCAACCACATGGAATTAATATAATGTGTGTGGCACGATCTGTTTCAACATATGAGGGTGGTGAATCTTGCCATCTAAGGGGCAACCACAAAACAGATGTTAAATAGATGAGGAAGAGGAGATATCTTTGCTTCTGATCTTTAGTCTGTATTCACAAGGAACATCGGTTTTCTTTTATTGTGATGGATTTGTCTAATTTGGTATAAAGATGACACTGACCTCATAGAATAAGTTACAAGTTTTCTTTCTCTTCTACTTTCTGAAAGTGCTTGTGAACTATTGATATTAATTTTTCTTTAAATGTTTACTAAAATTCACCAGTGAAACTACCTGGGCATAAAATTTTCTTTGTGAGAAAATCTTGACTTGCTAATTCATAGATCCATTTCTTCAAATGGTTTTTCACTCTCCCCCTGAGAGGGATATTATACATGTGTTGTTATCCTCTGTGGTGATCCACCAGTTTCTGTAGATCCATTTATTTCTTTGCATTCTGTTTTCTTTTAGTGACTCAGATTGGAAGAGGAATAGCTATAGATCTATCTCTTATTTTGAAAATTCTTTTCTCTGCAGCTCAAATCTGATTTTGATCCCCTTTTCTATTTAAATTTAAGTTGTATTTCTTCCCATCTCCAAAATCTCAGCTTGATTATATTTAAAAACGTTATTTTTATCTTTTTAATGATATTCTCCATTTGGCAAGTCATCACTATTGCGTTTCCTTTAATTTTTTAAAATGTGATTTCTTTTTGGTTCTTCCACATATTTATAGTAAGGGACTCAACGTCTTCATCTAACACATCAAACATCTGGACCTTCCTGAGAGAACTATGTATTGACTTCTTTGTGTGGGAGGGAGGGTGTCTTTTCTTCCTGTTTCTTTTCCTGCCTCATAATTCTTTTGTTAAACTGGAATATTTTAGGTAATATGACATGGGACTTTGGAAACCCTGTTTCTCCATTTTCTACTACTTTGGTTGGCAGCAGATGGTTTAGCACATTTCTGGACTAATTCTATCAGGCCATAGGTCATCTATTCTGCAGCCTCTGAAGTTTTGACTTGGTTAGCTCAATAGTCAGATAAAGATTGGTGAGAGATGCCCTTAAGCAGTTTGATCCTACAAGTTTCTCAGCCTTGCTATGAGGGTCTGTGTGTGTTGGGGACAATCATTTCCACTACCTCAGTTTAAAAAGTCTATTTAGCCTTCACTCTCTCCTTGTGCATGGACACAGGCTGGTCAGGGAGTGACTGGTGCTCCCTAAGCTTTTTTCTGGGCTTAAATATAGCCTTCCTGTTTGTGTACTTGAACTTCTATGGCCTCCTACCTCTACAGGGGTATGGTAAGGTTTTACAAAGTACCCAATTAAAGCTTTGTCTTCAGACCCTCTTTTTAAATGTTTGTATGATTTCTTGCTTTCCCTCACTGATAACACTGCATTAGGTAATTGTTGGACTTTTAAGTTTTTTTTAAATCTGGACAGCTTTTAAGTCTTAATGGAATTTGATACAGTATTGCTTCTGTTTTATGTTTAGGTCTTTTAGCTGTGAGGCACGTGGAATCTTAGCTGCATGATCAGGGATTCAACCTATATTCCCTGCACTGGAAGGCAAAGTCATACCCACTTGACTGCCAGGGAAGTCCCTGGACTTTCAAAACCAGCAGATAATAAATTACACTGCCTTTACTGATTCCTCCTTTCATTCAGACCCAGGTTTTAGGATGTATCAGTATTTCATTCATTTTTATTGTTGAATTATATTCCATTGTGTGGGTGTACCACATTTATTTATTTATTTATTTATTTATTACTGTTGAAACTTGAGCTGAATCCCATTTTTTTGCTATAATAAATAATATAAAGAATATTTTTATACAAGATTTTGTGTGGACATAAAAGCAAAGTGGCTTTCTGAGGAGGCCTTACAAATAGCTGTGAAAAGAAGAGAAGTGAAAAACAAAGGAGAAAAGGAAAGATAACCCATCTGAATGCAGAATTCCAAAGAATAGCAAGGAGAGATAAGAAAGTCTTCCTCAGGGATCAATGCAAAGAAATAGAGGAAAACAATAGAATGGGAAAGACTAGCGAGCTCTTCAAGAAAATTAGAGACATCAAAGGAACATTTCACACAAAGATGGGCTTAACAAAGAACAGAAATGGCATGGACCTAACAGAAGCAGAGGATATTAAGAAAGAGTGGCAAGAATACACAGAAGAACTGCACAAAAAAGAGCTTCATGACCCAGATGATCACAATGGTGTGACCACTCACCCAGAGCCAGACATCCTGGAATCTGAAGTCAAGTGGGCCTTAGGAAGCATCACTATGAACAAAGCTAGTGGAGGTGATGGAATTCCAGTTGAGCTATTTCAAATCCTGAAAGATGATGCTGTGAAAGTGCTGCACTCAATATGCCAGCAAATTTGGAAAACTCAGTAATGGCCACAGGACTGGAACAGGTCAGTTTTCATTCCAATCCCAAGGAAAGGCAATGCCAAAGAATGTTCAAACTACCACACAATTGCACTCATCTCACACGCCAGTAAAGTAATGCTCAAAATTCTCCAAGCCAGGCTTCAACAATACATGAACCATGAACTTTCAGATGTTCAAGCTGGTTTTAGAAAAGGCAGAGGAACCAGAGATCAAATTGCCAACATCTGCTGGATCATCAAAAAAGCAAAAGAGTTCCAGAAAAACATCTCTTTCTGCTTTATTGACCATACCAAAGCCTTTGACTGTGTGGATCACAATAAACTGTGGAAAATTCTGAAAGAGATGGGAATACCAGATCACCTGACCTGCCTCTTGAGAAACCTGTATGCAGGTCAGGAAGCAACAGTTAGAACTGAACATGGAACAACAGACTGGTTCCAAATAGGAAAAGGAGTACGTCAAGGCTGTATATTATCACCCTGCTTATTTAACTTATATGCAGAGTACATCTTGAGAAATGCTGGACTGGATGAAGCAGAAGCTGAAGTCAAGTTTGCTGGGAGAATATCAATAACCTCAGATATGCAGATGACATCACCCTTATGGCAGAAAGTGAAAAAAGAACTAAAGAGCCTCGTGATGAAAGTGAAGAGGAGAGTGAAAAAGTTGGCTTAAAGCTCAACATTCAGAAAACGAAGATCATGGCATCCGGTACCATCACTTCATGGCAGGTAGATGGGGAAACAGTGGCAGACTTTGATTTTGGGGCTCCAAAATCACTGCAGATGGTAATTGCAGCCATGAAATTAAAAGACACTTACTCCTTGGAAGGAAAGTTATGACCAACCTAGACAGCAATTTAAAAATCAGAGACATTACTTTGCCAACAAAGGTCTATAGAGTCAAGTCTACCATAGAGTCAAGGTTTTTCCAGTATTCATGTATAAATGTGAGAGTTGGACTATAAAGAAGGTTGAGCACTGAAGAATTGATGCTTTTGAACTGTCGTATTGGAGAAGTCTTTTGAGAGTCCCTTGGACTGCAAGGAGATTCAACCAGTCCATCCTAAAGGAGATCAGTCATGAGTGTTCATTGGAAAGACTGATGTTGAGGCTGAAACTCCAATACTTTGGCCACTTGATGTGAATAACTGACTCATTGGAAAATACCCTGATGCTGGGAAAGACTGAAGGCAAGAGGAGACGGGGATGATAGAGAATGAGATGGTTGGATGGCATCACCAATTCAATGGACATGAGTCTGGGTAAACTCCAGGAATTGGTAATGGACAGGGAGGTCTGGCGTGCTGCAGTCCATGGGGTCACAAAGAGTCAGACACATCTAAGCAACTGAACTGAGCTAAACTGAAATGATGTTTTTATTTCTAGGAGGAGAATTCCTGGATCATAGGTTAATTCCATGTTTAAATATTTCAAGGAGAAACAAAATTGCCTTTAAGACCATTTTACATTCTCTTGGTTGATGTATTATATAAGGGTTCTAATTTCTCCACTTCCTTACCAGCACTTGTAGTCTACTATTTTGATTATAGCAATTCTAGTAGGTGTGACATGGTGTCTCTTTGGATTTTGTTTGCGTTTATCTGATGACTAATGATATAAATATCATGTCATGTGCTTATTGTCTTTTGTATATCTTCTTTGGAGAAATTTATATTCAATTGCTGTATACATTTTCAAACTGGGTTATTCATATTTTACTAATGAGTTCTAGGAGTTCTTTATATATCTAGATACAAGTCCCTATACAAGATAAAACTAGACTCAAGTTACTGATAAGGGACTACAATTTGCTCAGATGAAATGTTAAATAATTGTTGCTGACTTAATTTTTGAGAAACACCCTGAAGATAGGGGTTCTCTTGTAGAGCAAGCTCTGAACCAGGTCAGATAATGACAGTGTCCTGTAAAAGTGACCCTGCTCTGGGAACTAGCACTTTATGAGGAATTTTGGTCCTGGTCAGCCTACTCTGGTGGCTGCAAGGCTGCTGGCCTTCACAACTATGGCAGTGGTGCGGCTGATGGATTTCAAGGCTCAGAGTTTGTAAGACGAGAATTCCAAAGGTTAAGCCACTGATCCTGTGGGTATCAACAAAGTTCATCATCTCTTCTTTAATTGATACTCATCAGAATGTTGCAAGCCTTTTGTTAATTCTGGAGATGGGAAAATTTTGATTTTTAATTTTCTGCCAACATTTCAGTATTTTATGGAGGTGTGGATTTACAGAGGTCCTTACTACCTGATTCCAGAACTTTTTCCAGACTAGACTTTGCTATTACAAGCTGGCTTTAAATCCACTTGCCAGTGCAGGAGACATAAGAGCCATGGGTTCAATCTCTGAGTCAGGAAGATCCCCTAGAGAAGGAAATGGCAACCCAGTCCAGTAATCTTGCCTAGAGAATCCCCTGGATGGAGGAGCCTGGCAATCTACAGTCCATAGAGTCACAAAGATTCAGACACAACTGAAATGATTCAGCATGCACGCACACAATACAGCTTAATCAGGAGAAACAGCAAACTGGGCTATTTTCTAATATTTTGGCCACCTGATGTGAAGAGCCAACTCATTGGAGTAGACCCTGGTGCGGGAAAGTTTGAAGCAGGAGAAGATACGAGCAACAGAGGATGAGATAGTTAGGTGGCATCATCAGCTTAACGGGCATGAGTTTGAACAAATTCCGGGAGAAGGTTAAGGACAGGGAAGCCTGGCATGTTGCAGTCCATGGTTACGAAAAGTCAGACATGACTGAGTAACTGAACAACAACAAGGCTATTTTCTATGTTCTAACTAACTTTGCCAAATCATTCTTCTATGGTCAGGATTGTTGGTTTTCCTAAAGTTTGCCAATCATAGTCTAAAAATGGTGTGAACTACAAAATAAATTGTGAATGTAGAGCTAGCCAGTTATGCCACATGTAGATAAACTTACGGGCATCACTCTGAATTTTTAGAAACTTCATTTGTATGCTCACTATTCTTTGAATGGCACAACTGCAGGCACATGTCTTTCTAATTATGAAATATTCCAACCCCTCTTGAAATTGCTGTTGTTGTTTAGTCACTAAGTTGTGTCCAGCACTTTGTGACCCCATGGACTGTAGCCAGCTGGGCTTCTCTGTTCATGGGATTTCCCAGGCAAGAATACTGGAGTGGGTTGCCATTTCCTTCTTCGGGGGATCTTCTCAGTCCAGGAATTGAACTTGGGTCTCCTGTGTTGGCCTCAGATTCTTTACCATTTGAGCCACCCAGGAGCCTCTCCTCCAGAATACAGGCTACAATATTATAGGTCACATGCTATCGCCAAGGTTAAGAAATTAAATATTGCTAGTCCTTTTTTCCTATGATTTAATAATCCTGTTAAAACCAGGTCACCATCTCAATACTCTTTCCCTGAAATTCTCTAGAAATTAAGATATATTAATTTCTATTCTAAGTAACAAATCCAAACAGAGAAGAGCCATGGTGAGTGATATTTTTTTCTAAAAACTTGGAAAAATTGAGGGCTATAAGCTTTTGTTGATAATTCCAATCATTTACAGAATGTCCAACATAAAATATTGTACCAACGGTGATGATGGGTTCTTAGAAATTCCCCACAATTGAAAAGAGCAGTACCTTATATCCACATTTGCACATACTGAAAATATCACTTGGGTGAGTTTTTGATTTATGAGGGTAGAAGAGAACTTCAAATGAGTAAAAAGAGTAGAATTCCTGCAACATCAGTCCATATCTGTTTTTAATATTATAGGAATTCATTTGAATATGTTGCTTTTGTTCCATAATCCCCCCAAACTAACATTTGTATCAAAGTTACCTGATGATACAACTACAGGACACTGTATAATGAAAATGACTTTTTATATTTTCATCCCTTCTCCAGGGAATTTCAAGAATTGCTGAATCAAGTAATGGCTTTAACTAGAAACACAAGTACTCACTCATTCCAAACAAATGAAAACCAAAGACATAATTACAGTTTTCACCATGGTGCTCTTTATACATAATCTATAAGAAAATTTTCTATCATTTTAACAAAAAAGTATTTCTCTGAGTCAGTTTTATATCATGGAGATTGCTGGCAATAATGAAAATAACATGTTGAATTCAGTCTTGTAATGGCATCATATTCATTCCTTTACTTCATGGGAAACCTAAGATTTGATGAGTATCACATATTTTTTATAGACAGCTCATCACTGACAGAGCCAGAGCCTATTATTTGGTTCTCTTCATTCAGACGTTGGCAAAGAGCTTCTCTCAGTGGTTTCCCTGGCTTTTGAGTAGCCAATGAAAAAGCAACAGATGTTGTATGTTTTTCACCTCATTAAAATTACAGTCCCAGTATGACTCTCCTTTATGTAACAAAGTAGGTCTGCTAGTAAGCTCAAATAGCTGGGTTAAAACTAGTCTCTGAAGAGGATAACTGACAGAATTGGTAAACGTACAGGCAGAGAAAACAGCCCAGAGAACAACTCTTCAGAGATGGAATCTTCAACCATCAGAATCTAGTACTTAACCTGAGTAGCCTATGGGTTCTCCTGTCTGTATCTGGGGAGGGGTGTGGATTTCTAGGTCAACCCTCAAACCAGATGGAGATTCAGGGAACATTCATAAAGCCATACCTATTTGATGTCTTCCAAATTAACATCTTGCTTTGAGACCCTTTTCCTTGTCCCCAGTTTCTCATATCTATTTTTCAACTTGATTGAAAAACAGATTCTCCAATCCATGAGATTCTCCGGGTAAGAACACTGGAGTGGGTTGCCGTTTCCTCCTCCAGGAGATCTTCCCGACGCACAGATCGAACCGATGTCTTTTGTGTCGCCTGCATTAGGAAGCAGGTTCTTTACCACTAGCGTCACCTGGGAAGCCCCTTCAACGTGGTAATAGAGAGTTAATCAAAGACTTTCAAACCTAACACTTTAAAGTTTACCTTTATTTGTAGTGTGCTGGGTCTTGGTTGCTTCACGCGGGCTTCCTCCAGTTGCTTAGCGCAGGGGCTACTCTCAGCCGCAGTATGCGTTTCTCATCGTGGTGGCTCCTCCTGTTGTGGAGCACAGCCTCGACAGTGAGCAGGCTTCAGTAGTTGTAGCGTGTGGGCTCAGCTGCCTGCTGTGTGTGGAACCTTCCTGGATCAGGGATCTAACCCCTGACCCTTGCATTGGCAACCGGATTCTTAACTACTGGACCACCTGGGAAGTCCCCAACTCTAACACTTTCAACACTGAATGCCTCAGTTTGGTCATAAGAGGAGTAATGACCTTTACTTCTCTTGCTCTCTTTTTCCAATCCATCAGCTAATACTACCAGCTCTATGTCATAAATATAGTCAATATCCAGCCATGTCCATCCATTGTCACTGCTACTGCCTGAATTCATGCCTACCAACAGGCCGCTATGCTTTCTCCTCTTCCCCTTTTATAACGTCACTTTAAAAATAGTAACCAGGATGATGTTTTTTTGAGACATGAGTCAGAACAAGTCCTTCTTTTCCTGAACACATTCTGAGAGCTTCCTTCTTGCGCAGCAAATGAACTGAAGTGTTAACCATAACTCTCAAGACCTTTCCAGACCTAGTCCCTTCTAATTCTTTGACCTCGGAACTTAGCATGGCACTTCTTTTTTCCTCTTCTGGAGCCACTCAAGCCCCTGCTCTTCTGCAGTCACATCAAGCCAGCCTCTGCCTCAGGGTCTTTACAAGTCCTGTGAGCTTTGCCTGGAATCTTCTTCTCCCAAATATACATGGGTTCTCATTACTTCTTACAGGTATCTATTCAGATATCACCTCACCCTGGAAACCTCCTCCGATGACTTTTGTGAACTGGACTCACATTCTCTGCTCCCCTATCCATCTTAGCCCACTTAATTTTTCTCCATGGCATTTATTATTCCCTTACATAAACTATTTATCATAATATAATGTACAGTGAGTGTAAGATACATGGGCTTTTTACACATCACTAAGAAAGAAAGTACACTGCCAAATAAAAAGTAAAATAATTCTTTCTCAACTTACCATTCTTATTTTGACTATACCTAAAGTGAACAGGAGCTAAAAAGCCTCTTGATGAAAGTGAAGAAGAGAGTGAAAAAGTTGGCTGAAAGCTCAACATTCCAAAAACTAAGATCATGGCATCTGGTCCCATCACTTCACATCAATAGATGGGGAAACAGTGGAAACAGTGTCAGGCTTTATTTTTGGGACTCCAAAATCACTGCAGCCATGAAATTATAAGACGCTTACTCCTTGGAAGGAAAGTTATGACCTACCTAGATAGCATATTCAAAAGCAGAGACATTACTTTGCCAACAAAGGTCCATCCAGTCAAGGCTATGTTTTTTCCAGTAGTCATGTATGGATGTGAGAGTTGAACTGTGAAGAAAGCTGAGCGCCAAAGAATTGATGCTTTTGAACTGTGGTGTTGGAGAAGACTCTTGAGAGTCTCTTGGACTGCCAGGAGATCCAAACAGTCCATTCTGAAGGAGATCAACCCTGGGATTTCTTTGGAAGGAATGATGCTAAAGCTGAAACTCCAGTACTTTGGCCACCTCATGAGAAGAGTTGACTCATTGGAAAAGACTCTGATGCTGGGAGGGATTGGGGGCAGGAGGAGAAGGGGACGACCGAGGATGAGATGGCTGGATGGCATCATGGACTCAATGGACGTGATTTGAGTGAACTCCGGGAGCTGGTGATGGACAAGGAGGCCTGGCAGTGCTGCGATTCATGGGGTCTCAAAGAGTCAGACACAACTGAGCAACTGAACTGAACTGAACTGAAATAACTATTTTAGACTCATTTAAGCATAGATACTTATCATCTAGCCACCCTTCTTCATATGAAAAAGAAGGAAAGGTGCAATAAAAGAAAATGAGTTATTTCAAATGTTTTCACCTTAAGAAGGACTGTCTACTCAAAGCTATGGATTTTTGAGTAGTCATATGTGGATGTGAGAGTTGGACCATAAAGAAGGCTGAGCACCAAATAATTGATGCTTTTGAACTGTGGTGTTGGAGAAGACTCTGAGAGTCCCTTAGACAGCAAGGATCAAACTAGTCAAACCTAAAGGAAATCAAGCCTGAATATTCATTGGAAGGGTGATGGTGAAGCTGAAGCTCTAATACTTTGGCCACTTGCTGCAAAGAGCCGACTCACTAAAAAAGACCCTGATGCTGGGAAAGATTGAAGGCAGGAGGAGAAAGAAGTGTCAGAGGATGAGATGGCTGGATGGCATCACCACTCAATGGACATGAATTTGAGCAAGCTCTGGGAGATGATGGAGGACATGGAAGTCTGGCATGCTGCAGTCCACAGGTCACAAAGAGTCAGACACAACTGTGTGACTAAACAACAGCAACACCTTAAGAAACAGTGACTTGTGTATATCTCCATTTTTCTACACTATCATTTTATATACATTAAAGACCTTTGGTCACTTAGCATTTTTTTTTTACCACATTCTGTAGCTTGTGGGATCTTCCCTGACCAGAGATTGATCAAACCCAAGCCCCCTGAGTGGAAGCATGAAATCCTAATCACTGGACCACCAGAGAAGTTCCATTATTTCTTAATATAATGCTCTACTTTAAAAAAAATTCTTCTAAGTTAATGATATTTTATATATATATTTTTTCTTTTTAGACTGAATTCAAATGCACAAATCTGTCACTGTAGACTCATTCATTTGAGTCGTTTTCAATCCACTGCAAAGAGTTTGGCAAAGTTTTCTGCATGTGGGAAGACTGCTCCACAAATGTGCCGTGAGATCTTGCTCGTGTCGATGGGCATGCATACAGAGCTTTCACTGCACTTCATCTGAGGGTGGGCAGAGCCTCTCTTGACCTCTTAGGAACAAGGATCTTGCTCCCTGGGGTGCTATCATGGGGTGGTTCTGATTTCTGCTCCACCCCTTTAAGGTATAGCTGCAGACTATAACTGCTCAGCTAAAATCTAGAATGTACTCTGGACCTCAGGATATCCCATGAACCATGTGGGATTATGCTCTGGCTCCTTCAGTCTTGATATTACATTTTTTGGTTTGTAGTATGAGGATTACAGGGATTGGCACCTGTGCCTGTCCTTCCTTTCTCTGTCTACATAAAGAGTGAACTGTCTGAATCTAAAAGTGGCTTCTGTCCTTACTGCCCAAATCAGACCTGGGCTTTGGCCCTGCCTTGTCTTGCATGCTTTCAGTAGGGTCACTTAAGCTGAATGAACCCAGTATATTTTGCACACATCTCAGCTGGTACAAAATCACAGAACACACAACACACACACACACACACACACACACGTATATATATATATATCAAGGTATATGTCAGTGTCTTCCTTTTTTACAATCATATAAAATGTGTGGTTTTTGTGTGGCAAGGAAATAAGGAACTTAGGAGAATATTGGTGTTCTGCAATGACAAATATTTGTTTAATATATAGTGTATGCTCTGATTCTCTATACCTATAGATTTTCTGCAAAAATAACAATTTCAAGTCGTGTCATAATATTTTACATGGCAAATACACTCAATATGGATGTAATACAATATGGATGTAACTCACCAAATTCTATGGAAAGGTTGAAAATATGAAAGCCTATAATTAAATGACATAGTAAAAATGCCACCCAGACAATAGTGAATATAAGGTGCATGTTGACATACACAGTTTTTAGACATTAAACATGATAATACGTCTTAGAATTGTCAAGATGAGGGTTGATTTGTTTGTATGTTTAGTGAGCATCTCCCACCCCAGAAATGTAAATTTTGTGAGAGGAGATACTTTATGAATTGATTCACTACTCATATCTCCGAAGACTAGAGTGCTGATGACATATATTATGCCATTAAAAGTTATTTATGGAAGGAACTCAGGGTGGACTCTGTTTAGCAATCGTTTTTAATAATTGTTTTTATTTTGGCTGCAGTGAGTTTTAGTCATGGCATGTGGGACCTATTTTCCCTACCAGGAATTGAACCTGGGCCCCCTGCATTAAGAGCGTGTAGTCTTAGACACTGGACCACTGGGGAAGTAAGTCCCTGTTCAGTGATCTGGTTGGACTACAAGAAAAAGGATGACATGTTCCTTTCACCTGCAGTTAGTTTGTGGATTCTCCTCAGTGTGGTTACTAACTAACAACTTAAAATACATTGTAAACGAAGTTGAATGGAAGTCCGTTAGTTCCCTGACCAGGGATCAAACCCACATCCCCCGTATAGGAAGTGCAGAGTCTTAACCGCTGGACCACCAGGGAGATCCATAATATAGGAATGGAATATCATATTTAAGGTAATAGGAACAGATCAAAGAAGATCCACCCTATTTCTCTTGTCGCCTCTCTTGCAGACTCAAATTTCTCAGCCTTTCATGATTCACTCCACAATCCTGAGGATCATTCAGGTCACTCTTCTTAGAAACATCATCATTAAAAGTTTCATCTCCAGAATAAAATAATGTTTTGTTTTTCATCGCATCCCTGTAGTACTTTCCTGTCTCCTTTGGCAGCATTCATAGATTTCTTGCTGACTCTAAAGTTCATTTTTCTACAGAAACCTGTTGTTGTGTTGCCTTTTAAAATGGGGTACTGAATTCCCTTGCACGCACATCTTTACAAGTCAGACACAGACCTAACTGTGGGCAGAAAGCGGCCAATTGAAACGTGCAGTTGGACATACTTGTAATAAATGTGTTTATATTTTTATGCAAGGACTTATTTAGAAATGTCTCAACTAGCAATACTTAACCTTTGAACAACCCAGGTGGGTTAAAAGAGATTTGGGGGACCTATAAAATTTATGTGAACGTTAACTGTATAGACTTGAGTTGAAAGAAAAGGGAGGAGTGAACTTTGTGAGAACATAATAAAATTTTATTGGTCTCTATGGTGGAATCTGTTTGGGTTTTTCTCTTTTATTTCCTCCTGTTTCCTGAGACAGGAGGGCAAGGTTGCTTCTTGAAGATGTCTGATGGTGAGGGGAAAGATGCCCAAAGAGACAGTTTCGAATGAATGAAAAGTGAGGATAGAAAGGAAATTATATACAAATATTCTGCCTCTTTAAAGATCAATGTTTTCAGTTTTCTAGTCTTTGCATCCACTACAAGAGCTTGACTTCTTTCTGTATTCCTTCCATGAGGATAACGTTACCACTCCTCTTAAGTGATAAAGTGCCTAAGATTCTAATGACTTCCCAGATCTTGTGCAGAATACCGGCTAAACAATAAGTAGAAATACAGGACGCTATAGTCATCCCTGGAGGCCCAGTGGTTAAGACTCAGCTCTTCTAATGCAGGGAGCATGGGTTCAACCCCCAGTTGTGGAAATAAGACCCCACATTCCACATGGCCAAAAACAAATAGATAAATAAATAAAATAAAGCTTAGAAAAAGAAATACAAAATGCTTATAGTATATATGTATCCGTTCTGCTATATTGTATGTGTATATTGCCAACACTAGCAGACGCTGATAAATAACTTTTGATGGTGAGAAAGTGTCATTAATTCAAAGTATTGAGTTTCCATGTCTGTTTTATACTGGACAAAACTATCCGCAAAGGGATATGCAAACTGGCACCAACTGTATTAAACATCCTAATGCAATTTCACCTGCTAATTAATCTCATCTAAATTGTGATTTTGGTCTAAATATTAAGTTCCAGAGGATCTCATACCAGATCACTCTTTAAACTATCCTCCTGGTTATAATTTAAAACATACGTATGAACAAATATTGAGTCTCTTTGAATTCTTTAAAATCGTTTGTTTTGAAAATAAGCAATTACAGGCTATTTCCTGCATGTCAGTTATTATTTCTTTGTATAAAAATGTTGCAATGTTTCCTTGATTTTGCCATGAAATCTTATTAGCATATTCACATTTTACAAATTTAAAGTATAAAAATGAGTCTTGGAATTTGAAAGTAGAAGTTGTAAAAATGGGAGAAAAGATATAGAATATATTTTTTTAAAAAGGATAGAAGAACTGGAGTAACATTTATTACATTTGAAAGTAGTGAAAGTTGTGTCTTTTCTCAGCTTACCCCTTTCCATACCAGCAATGCTAAGATCCAGTGAATAAATGGAACACATTCTTTTTTTTTAATTTTAATTAATTTTTTTAGTTTGTTTTGCTTTACGATACTGTATTCGTTTTGCTATACATTGACGTGAATCAGCCACGAGTGCACATGAACTCCCAATCCCGACCCCCATCTCCCCCCTCCCGCCCCACACCTTCTCTCTGGATTATCCCCGTGCATCAGTCCCAAGCATCCTGCATCCTGCATCAAACCTAGACCAGCAATTCGTTTCACTTATGATATTATACATGTTACACTGCCACTCTCCCAAATCATCCCACCCTCTCCCTCTCCCAGAGTCCAAAAGGCTGTTCTATATACCTGTGTCTCTTTTGCTGTCTCGCGTACAGGTTTATCATTACCATTTTTCTAAATTCCCTATATATGTGTAAGTATACTGTATTGGTGTTTTTCTTTCTGGGTTACTTCACTCTGTATAATCGGCTCCAGTTTCATCCACCTCATTAGAACTGATTCAAATGTATTCTTTTTAATGGCTGAGTAATACTCCATTGTGTATATGTACCACAGCTTTCTTATCCATTCATCTGCTGATGGACATCTAGGTTGCTTCCATGTCCTAGCTATTATAAATAGTGCTGCGATGAACATTGGGATACACGTGTCTCTTTCAATTCTGGTTTCCTCGGTACTTCCACCGCCCTCCTTGTGTCAGAGCAGAAATCAGACACTGGAACACATTCTTAACAGCAGCCCAGAATTTTATGGAATTAGGACTAGTGTTAATATTTTTAAAAGATATTTACTTTTTTATAATGTGTGTTTGGTATGTATGTGTTTGTGTTGTTTGTGTTTGTGTGTGAAAATATATGTGTGTATTTGGATTTTTATATTATAAATTTTATGTAATATACATTTGATTATTTGTAATATAAATAACACATGTGGCATTCATATAGATTTCCTATTAATTTGAAAAAATGATTTTCATTTGCATTCAGTTACCCATAAGAGAACATAAAGCTAAAATAATTAATTACTTTTGGCCCACAAACTTTCCACCCTGAGAATTTAATATGTTTTCACAAAAATCCTATGGACTACCATGGTTTACAAAATTTCTTACGTAAGCTTTCACCTTCACAAAAAAGAAGTAGACTTGAGTGTTTATTGACAAGAGATTATACATATCCTATGTGAGTGAGTGAAAGTTGCTTAGTGTTTCCGACTCTTTGCAAGCCCATGGAATATACAGTCTTCAAAATTTTCTAGGCTCGAATACTGGAGTGGGTAGCCTTTCCCTTCTCCAGGGGATCTTCCCAACCCAGGGATCAAACCCAGGTCTCCTGCATTGTAGGTGGATTCTTTACCAGCTGAGCTGCAAGAGAAGCCCTATATATGTATGCTGAAAATGCCATGTGCCTTATAAAAGCATTTTCTTATTTTTAATGGCAATATATATGTTTGTGTTTGTTCATGTGCCTATATATACATGCTTAAGATGTAAAAATGATTTCCCATATTTTAGGTATGCTTAAGCTTTTACACATAAACTTCTGCATATGAACTTGTATCCTGTAACAACTAGTGTATAGTTGAATGTGCTCGGTCGCTCAGTTGTGTCATTCTTGCAACCCCATGGACTGTAGCCCACCAGTCTCCTCTGTCCTTGGAATTTTCCAGGCAAGACTAATGGAGTGGATACCATCTCCTACTCCAGTGCAGTTGTATGAAAAGTGGAAGTCACTCAGTTGTGTCCAACTCTTTGCAACCCTGTAGATTCTACAGTCCATGGAATTTCCAGGCCAGAATACTGGAGTGGGTAGCCGTTCCCTTCTCCAGGGATTTTCCCAGCCCAGGGATCAATCCCAGGTCTCCCACATTGCAGGTGGGTTCTTTACCATCTGAGTCACCAGGGAAGCCCCCTGATGTCACATGGGACAATATAAAAATTGAATATAAGCTAAAGCAAACTATTGACCTAAAAATCCTACATGTAATATAATAATTTATCAACTTTATTTATATCATTATAATTTATATTATAGAAATATAAATTAATTATATCTATGAATTATATTCTAAATTATTTATATTATTTATACATTATAAATCATTTATATTATAATGTTGTTATTACAAACAATTACACCTATATTACTCTATTATATTAGTTATATTAATATATTATTTTAGATTATATTAAGTATATATACACTTTTATACTTATTTTATACTTCTTGAAATACTTTAATACTTATACTTCTTTTACACATTTGTTTAACTAATATTTGTTGAATACAACTTAGTATTGGGCAACTGATAGATTTTAGAAAAGCAAAGATGAACAAGATAGGGGTCTAGAGCTAATCACAATGTATCGGAGAAGTTCTGCGGAGTCATTGATAGGGTTTCTGGAAAATCTAATTTTATGCTAATGGAGCACATTCCTGTGTGCCAGGAAAAATCAGGCAACTGCAAAGCTCCCTGTGTAAATTCATGTTCTTTACTGAGGCCATCCAGGAGAGATAACTTCCCCCCATGCTTCACTGAGGTCTGTGCCCAGTGAACCAAAGAACCACTGGAGCAAGGGAGGCCAATTTAGGAGAATCAAACTCTTAAGAAGATCAACCAACTTCCCTTAATAGACCTTCATTCTTTTTACACTTTCTGCCTATTAATTTCACTTATGAAACTTCTTGTCTCACTCAGAGCAATTGAGCTAATCTTGACTTACTCTGCTTTTTAAGTGGTTATTTCCAACGGTCCATATGAATCTTCATAACCACATCACCAATGTATCACTAAATGTATTCATTCAATCTTCATTCAGACAAAATGAGACACTTTTATCTACTCTTAAACATCTTGCTCTGTTTCTTTATAGCACAATTTGAAATATTGTGTTTGTTTGGTGACTGTAATTAAACAAATATCAGTTCAGTTCAGTCACTCAGTCATTTCCAACTCTTTGTGACCTCATGGACTGCATCATGCCAGGCCTCCTTGTCCATCACCGACTTCTGGAGCTTGTTCAAATTCATGTCCATTGAGTCAGTGATGCCATCCAACCATCTCATCCTCTGTCATCCCCTTCTATTCCTGCCTTCAATCTTTCCCAGCATCAGGGTCTTTCCCAATGAGATGACTCTTCATATCAGGTAGCCAAAGTATTGGAGCTTCAGCATCAGTCCTTCTAATAAATATCCCAGACTGATTTCCTTTAGGACTGACTGGTTTGATCTCCTTGCTGTCCAAGAGACCTCAAGAGTCTTCTCCAACTCCACAGTTCAAAAGCATCAACTCTTTATCATTCAGCTTTCTTTATAATCTAACTCTCACATCCATACATGACTACTGGAAAAACCACAGCTTTGACTATATGGATCTTTGTTGGCAAAGTAATATCTCTGCTTTTTAATATGCTGTCTAGGCTGGTCATAGCTTTTCTTCCAAGGAGCAAGCATCTTTTAATTTCTTGGCTACAGTCACCTTCTGCAGTAATTTTGGAGCCCAAGAATATAAAGTCTCTCATTGTTTCCCCATCTATTTTCCATGATCCATGAGGTGATGGAACCGGATGCCTTTATCTTCACTTTTTGGATGCTGTTTTAAGCCAGCTTTTTACTCTCCTCTTTCACTTTTATGAAGAGGCTCTTTAGTTCCTCTTCACTTTCCTCCGTAAGGATGGTATCATCTGCACATCTGAGATTATTGATATTTCTCCTGTCAATCTTGATTCCAGCTTATGCTTCCTCCAGCCCAGCATTTCTCATGATGTACTCTGCATAGAAGTTAAATAAGCATGGTGACAATATGCATCCTTGATGTACTCTTTTCCCAATTTTGAACCAGTCAGTTGTTCCATGTCTGGTTTTAGCTGTTGTTTCTTGACCTGCATATAGAGTTCTCAGGAGACAAGTAAGGTGGTCTGGTATTTCCATCTCTTTAAAAATTTTCCACTGTTGTGATCCACACAATCAAAGGGTTTAGTGTAGTTAATGATGCAGAAGGATGTTTTTTCTGGGATTCTTTTGCTTTTTCTATGATCCAACGAACACTGACAATTTGACAAATACACCCTATTTAAGGGCTTCCCTGATAGCTCAGTTGTTAAAGAATCCACCCGCAATGCAGGAGACCCCAGTTCAATCCAAGGGTTGGAGAGATCTGCTGCAGAAGGGATAGACTACCCATTCCAGTATTCTTGGGCTTCTCTTGTGGCTCAGCTGGTAAAGAATCTGCCTGCAATGTGGGAGACCTGGATTTGATCCCTGGGTTGGGAGATCCCCTGGAGAAGGGAAAGGCTAACCACTCCAATATGCTGGCCTGGAGAATTCCATGGACTGTATAGTCCATGGGGTCGCAAAGAGTCGGACATGAATGAATGACTTTCACTTACTCACCCTACTTAAAATACAACTCAATGAGTACAGAGATCATGTGTCTTTCTTACTGATCTATTTTCAGTGCCTATCTCTACATTATACAGAAAAGACAGAATAGCTCTCTGTTCAATAAATGAATCCAATGCACATTTAGTTTTCATCTTCTAAGAACTACCATCTTCATGGTAAGTTCTGTTGGTTTACAAAAATAAATACACCCAAGTACCAGGGAAGCCTGGCCTGCTGCAGTCCATGGAGTTGCAAAGAGTTGGATATGACTTAGCACTTTTTGTTTTGTTTTGTTTTGTTTCAAATTTTGTTGAACATCAGCAACAACAAAATAAGAAGGCATGGTAGGAAGTCTGAGAGGACAGCAAAGTAGGAGTATCTGAGGAATCCATCCTTCAGTGTTCCATTAAACTTACAAGAAAGCATCTGGAAAGTTAAAAATTCCTGGGAGCACTCACAACAAATGGCAACAATTGAGAGTGTTCCTGAAATCAGAAGGCATTCCACATGATGGGATTTGTTAAAATACACAACCGAAAGCAGAACTAAATCTTTTCTACTTTTCAGAAATGAAACATTGACTGTAAAAATGTGTGAAGCTTGCTTCTACCCCTCTCATATCAAAATTGGAGGATGTGAATGGGCTGTGTGAATTTGGAGAAGTGGAAAAACCACATCCTGATGCGGACCATTAAGGATGGGGTTATCACACCCAGCACTGAGGAGGAGTAATTTGGTCATAAATAAAAAACAAACCTGGCTTTCTGATAGTGCTGGCTTTATCTTGACTGTAGAATAAACTGGGGGCAGAATACAGAACCCCTATCACCAAACTCAAGGAAGATATTCTTCAGGTAAGTGTGTATCTCAAGCAGACTGACTGCTGATGGACTACAACATTTATGGAGAGAAATATGAAAGAAACACTAAATGCTAAAGCATCTTTTTAAAAGCCCATACTGATATTTGTTGTTGTTCAGTTGCTAAGTCATGTCTGGCTGTTTGCAACCCTGTGGACTGTAGCATGCCAGACTCCCCTTGTCCTTCACTATCTCTGGGGGTTTGCTTAAATTCATGTCCATTGAGTCAGTGATGCTATCTAACAATCTCATTCTTGGCAGCCCTCCTTGTCCGTTTGCCTTCATCTTTCCCAGCATCAGAGTCTTTTCCAGTGAGTCGGCTCTTCCCATCAGGTGGCCAAAGTATTGGAGCTTCAGCTTCAGCATCAGTCCTTCCAGGGAATATTCAGGGTTGCTTCCTATTAGGATTGACTAGTTTGATCACCTTGATATCCAAGTGACTCTCAAGAGTCTTCTCCAGCACGACTGGAACGCATCAATTATATTAATATTAGTTGGTCTCTCTCTTACTTAGCTCACTCTGTATGTCAGTCTCTAGGGCCATCCACATCTCCTGCAAATGATCCAGTTTTATTCCATTTTTTGGCTGAGTAGTATTCCATTGCATATATGTACCCCATCTTCTTTATCCATTCCTCTGTTCATGGACATTTAGGTTTCTCCCATCTCCTGTTATTGTAAATAGTGATTAATATATATAGATAAGGACATATATGTATACATTATTGATACTATGTATAAAATAGATAACTAATAAGAACTGGAAATTATTGTTTAATAGGTTCAAAGTTTCAGCTTGTGAAGATGAAGAGTTCTGGAAAGGAATAGTGGTGATGCCTGAGCACAAATGTGAATGTACTTAATTTCACTGAATTTACACTGAAATAGGATTAAAATGGTAATTTTTATGTTATGATATTCTATCACAAATGATGAAAATGCCTATTGAGCAAAAAGAAGGAAAATCTGAGAAATTCTCAAATATAAGAAGTGTCTAAACTAAATAATTCTGAATAAAACATAATCTTCAATTTACAATAATGTTTCAATATTAGCTCATTAATTATGAAGATGTGCCATACTAACATAAGAAATTAATAGTAGAGGTAACTTGGTGTTAGGTATATGAGAAACTGGCTCTATTTTTGCAAATTTTCTGTAGGTCTAAAACTATTTTATCATAAAAAGTTTAACACTTTAAAATAAATAAGGAAGGATCAAAACAAAACATCATATATGTCAATCCTGTTCTGAGAACATACTTGAAGATTTAAGGATATAACTGTAATTCTTAAAGAATGCTTTAAAAATATAAAATATATCTTTATCACAAGAAAAAAATATTTCTTAATAGCAGAAACTTTGTTATGATTCAGTTCAGTCTCTCAGCTATGCTCAACTCATTGCGACCCCACGATCTGCAGCACACCAGGCTTCCCTGTCCATCACGAACTGCCAGAGTTTACTCAAACTCATATCCACTGAGTTGGTGATAGCATGCAACCGTCTCATCCTCGTTGTCCCCTTCTCCTCCCAACTTCAATCTTTCCCCACATCAGCGTTTTTTCCAATGAGTCAGTTCTTCGCATCAAATGGCCAAAGTATTGGAGTTTCAGCTTCAGCATCAGTCCTTCCAGTGACTATTCAGGATTGATTTCCTTCAGGATGGACTGGTTGGATCTCCATGCCATGATCTTAGTTTTCTGAATGTTGAGTTTTAAGCCAACTTTTTCATTCTCTTTCACTTTCATCAATAAGCTCTTTAGCTCTTCTTCACTTTCAGCCATAAGGGTGGTGTCATCTGCATATCTGAGGATATTGATATTTCTTCTATCAATCTTTTTTTTTTTTTCAGTTCAGTTCATTCGCGCAGTCGTGTCTGACTCTTTGCGACCCCATGAATTGCAGCACTGCCAGGCCTCCCTGTCCATCACCAACTCCCGGAGTTCACTCAGACTCACATCCATTGAGTCCATGATGCCATCCAGCCATCTCATCCTCGGTCGTCCCCTTCTCCTCCTGCCCCCAATCCCTCCCAGCATCAGGGTCTTTTCCAATGAGTCAACTCTTCGCATGAGGTGGCCAAAGTACTGGTAGTTCACTCAGACTCACGTCCATTGAGTCTGTGATGCCATCCAGCCATCTCATCCTCGGTCGTCCCTTTCTCCTCCTGCCCCCAATCCCTCCCAGCATCAGGGTCTTTTCCAATGAGTCAACTCTTCGCATAAGGTGCCCAAAGTACTGGAGCTTCAGTTTTAGCATCATTCCTTCCAAAGAAATCCCAGGGTTGATCTCCTTCAGAATGGACTGGTTGGATCTCCTTGCAGTCCAAGGGACTCTCAAGAGTCTTCTCCAACACCACAGTTCAAAAGCATCAATTCTTCGGCGCTCAGCCTTCTTCACAGTCCAACTCTCACATCCATACATGACCACAGGAAAAACCATAGCCTTGACTAGACGGACCTTAGTCGGCAAAGTAATGTCTCTGCTTTTGAATATACTATCTAGGTTGGTCATAACTTTCTTCCAAGGAGTAAGCGCCTTTTAATTTCATGGCTGCAGTCACCATCTGCAGTGATTTTGGAGCCCAAAAAAACAAAGTCTGACACTGTTTCTACTGTTTCCCCATCTATTTCCCATGAAGTGATGGGGCCAGATGCCATGATCTTCGTTTTTTGTTTTTTTTTTTTACTTTACAATATTGTATTGGTTTTGCCATACATCAGCATGAATCCGCCACAGGTGTACACGTGCTCCCAATCGTGAACCCCCCTCCCACCTCCCTCCCCATACCATCCCTCTGGGTCATCCCAGTGCACCAGCTCCAAGCATCCTGTATCCTACATCAAACCTAGACTGGTGATTCGTTTCTTACATGATATTATACATGTTTCAATGCCATTCTCCCAAATCATCCCACCCTCTCCCTCTCCCACAGAGTCCAAAAGACTGTTCTATACATCTGTGTCTCTTTTGCTGTCTCGCATACAGGGTTATCATTACCATCTTTCTAAATTCCATATATATGTGTTAGTATACTGTATTGGTGTTTTTCTTTCTGGGTTACTTCACTCTGTATAATAGGCTCCAGTTGCATCCACCTCATTAGAACTGATTCAAATGTATTCTTTTTAATGGCTGAGTAATACTCCATTGTGTATATATACCACAGCTTTCTTATCCATTCATCTGCTGATGGATATCTAGGTTGCTTCCATGTCCTGGCTATTGTAAACAGTGCTGCGATGAACATTGGGGTACACATGTCTCTTTCAATTCTGGTTTCCTCGGTGTGTATGCCCAGCAGTGGGATTGCTGGGTCATAAGGCAGTTCTATTTCCAATTTTTTTAAGGAATCTCCACACTATTCTCCATAGTGGCTGTACTAGTTTGCATTCCCACCAACAGTGTAAGAGAGTTGTGCTTCATTCAATCCAGCACTTTTCATGATGAACTCTGCATACAACTTAAATAAGCAGGGTGACAATATACAACCTTGATGTACTCCTTTCCTGATATGGAACCAGTCTGTTGTTACATGTCCGTTCTAACTGTTGTTTCTTTACCTGCATACAGTTTTCTCAGGAGGAGGTCAAATGGTCTGGTATTCCCATCTCTTTAAGAATTTTCCACAGTTTATTGTGATCTACACAGTCAAAGGCTTTGGCATAGTTAATAAAACAGAAGTAGATGTTTTTCTGGAACTCTCTTGCTTTTTTGATGACCCCATAGATGTTGGCAATCTGATCTCTGGTTCCTCTGCCTTTTCTAAAACCAGCTTGAACATCTGGAAGTTCACGGTTCACGTATTGCTGAAGCCTGGCTTGGAGAATTTTGAGCATTACTTTACTAGTGTGTGAGATGAGTGCTGTTGTGTGGTAGGTTGAGCATTATTTGGCAATGTCTTTCTTTGGGATTGGAATGAAAACTGACATTTTCCAGTCCTGTGGCCACTCCTGAGTTTTCCAAATTTTCTGGCATATTGAGTGCAGCACTTTCACAGCATCATCTTTTAGGATTTGACATAGCTCAGCTGAAATTCCATCACCTCCACTAGCTTTGTTCATCATGATGCTTCCTAAAGCCCACTTGACTTTGCATTTCAGGATGTCTGGCTCTAGGTGAGTGATCACACCATCGTGATTATCTTGGTTGTGAAGATCTTTTTTGTACAGTTCTGCGTATTCTTGCCACCTCTTCTTAATATCTTCTGCTTCTGTTAGGTCCATACCATTTCTCTCCTTTATTGAGCCCATCTTTGTGTGAAATATTCCCTTGGTATCTCTAATTTTCTTGAAGAGATCTCTAATCTTTCCTATTCTATTGTTTTCCTCTATTTCTGTGCATTGATCACTGAGGAAGGCTTTTTTATTTCTCCTTGCTATTCTGTAGAACTCTGCATTCAGTTGTTATTATTACAAATACCAAAATTGCAACACTAAAGCAATAGAAATTCAGATTATGGAAACAGTCTCAAGGAACTAGACAGTCTGGGGAAAAAATGCAGTTAGCAATAATCAAAGATCACAAAACCAAAATGGAAGCCAAGGAATAAAATATAATTCTTGAAAAACAGGAGGCTCAGGCAACAAAGATTAAAAATATTAATCAGGAAGTATCTAATTTTAAAAAAAGTTGGAATATAGTTTCTTTACATGCTGCTAGTTTCTGTTGTACAACAAAGTGAATCAGCCATACATATACACATATCCACCCTTATTTGGATTTTCTTCCCATTTAGGTCACTACAGAGGACTCAGTAGAGTCCCCTGTGGTATACAGAAGGTTCTCATTAGTTATTTGTTTTATAAGATATGGCAAGGTTAATCTTCTCTGCAGGCAACTGCACTCTACTACCTACCCAAGAAAAAATTGTCATATGAAGAGGAAAGAGTTAAAGAGGCTGGACTGTGATGTATTTACTCCTTTTACTGGGGGACTTCCTGGGGGAAAAAAGGAAAGAAAGTGAACTGGTCTATACTTGTCAATTGAAATAATTACATTTGCTCTAGAAAATATATTCAGAATAACCTTAGCAAATTGCCCCTAGCTAAAGGAATACTTCAATGGCAACCCACTCCAGTACTCTTGCCTGGAGAATCCCATGGACAGAGGAGTCTGGTAGGCTACAGTCCAAGGTGTTGTAGAGAGTGGGACACAGCTGAGCAACTAACACACACACAAAGGAATATTTAGGGCCAGTAGACTCAGAATCCATGGTTTTATGAGGTAAGATTCCCTAGTGGGTGTTACATTTCTTTGAATCTAAAGTGTGTCTTGTGCAAAGCATTTAGCTGGACTTCCCTAGTGGCTTAGATGGTAAGCAATCTGCCTACAATACACAAGACCTGTGCTTGATACCTGGGTTGGGAAGATCCCATGGATAAATAAATGGCAACCTACTCCAGTATTCTTACCTGGGATTCCCAAAGCCTGGCAGGCCAAAGTCCAAAGGGTTGCAGAGAGTTGGACATGAATGACTGATTAACACTTTCATTTTACTTTATGGCAGTCAAAAAATTCTGCCTTTTGTTCAAACTGTTTATTCCACTCTCATTCTCTCATTTAATGTATTATAAATACGGTTGATTTATTTTTACCTTTTTACCATTTGTTTTCTATTTGTCTCATTTCTTTTTTTTTGTTCTTCTGCTTCTTTTTTACTGCCTTGTTTTGTGCTAGAGAGACTTTTTTAAACATAATTTTAAATTCCTTTATTGATCTTCAGACCATTTATTTTTTCAGTTATTGCGTTAGTGGCTGTTCTCAGAATTACATTACATGCTTAATGTCCCAAAATCTGCTTCGCATTAATATTGACTTAATTCTGATAAAATATAACAATGGTGTTGCAGTATAGTTCTTACGCTATTTTAGATGCATTACAAGTATTGATCCACTTAGCCTCAGCAAAACCTGAAGTATAGTATCGTCTCCATTTCACCAATCAACCTTTATTCAAATACTTCATAGCTTTTAAAAAATTAATTTGTATATGATTTGATCTAAATTTTGTCCAGAAGATAGCCAAAATTCTTAATAGCATTTATTATAGCTCTTCACATCTCCCACTGGGTACCCTTTTTTCATACTCGGGCCATTTTTAATATCGTCTATAATGCTTCACTGACTCTCTGTTTATTCTTATGTTAATGCCTTGATAATGTAATTTCCTTGGCTTTATATTTTTAATCTGTTGTAACAAGTCCATTGTTTATGTTATTTCCCAATTTTTTAAACAATTGCCATAAATTTTTTTTTCCAGTCAGAGGTTGGAATTGGGTTGTCAGTTGCATTAAAAAGATTTGCTTGGATTTGAAATTGTCTGTATTTATAGATTATTTTCAGCACTGAAGTCTTTTCAACATTAAATCTTTTTACTAATAAAGCATGCCTCTGAATGATTTCATTTATCATATTCTTTACAATCAGGTATAAATTGCTTTAGATATCTTTTGAAGGTTTTTAACCAAGTTTACCTGCAGGTATCTTGTAGTTTGGGCTTCCCAGGTAACGCTACTGGTAAAGAACTAGCCTGCAATGCAAGAGATATAAGAGACAGGGTCCAACCCTTGGGTTAGGAAGATCCCCTGGAGGAAAGCATGGCAACCACTCCAGTATTCTTGTCTAGAGAATCCCCATGGACAGAGGAGCAGTCCATGGGGTCACAAAGAGTAGGACACAACTGAAGTGACTTAGCATGCACTCAAACATTTTACAGTATGTGTTGCTCTGGTAGATCCTTCTTACATGAATTTTCTATTTATTTGTTCCTAGAGAAACTGAATTTTTATGTCAGATTCTATGGAGATTCTTCACTGATCTCTGGTATTCTAATAGATTTTCAATGGTTCATTTTAGATTTAATTCCTTTAAAGTATCCTACCATATAGCCAAAAAGAGACACAGTATGTCATTTTGACTGCAATTTGCATATCATAATTTTTCTTTTTTCTTATCATACTGCAATGTCTATAGACATCCAATATAATTTTGACTAGTCTTAATGACATATGCAGAGTACATCATGAGGAACGCTGGGCTGGAAGAAGCACAAGCTGGAATCAAGATTGCCAGGAGAAGTATCAATTACCTCAGATATGCAGATGACACCACCCTTATGGCAGAAAGTGAAGAGGATCTAAAGAGCCTCTTGATGAAAGTGAAAGTGGAGAGTGAAAAAGTTGGCTTCAAGCTCAACATTCAGAAAACAAAGATCATGGCATCTTGTCCCATCACTTCATGTCAAATAGATGGGGAAACAGTGGGAAAAGTGTCAGACTTTATTTTTGATGGCTCCAAAATCACTGCAGATGGTGACTGCAGCCATGAAATTAAAAGACACTTACTCCTTGGAAGGAAAGTTATGACTAACCTAGATAGTATATTCAAAAGCAGAGACATTACTTTGCCAACAAAAGTCTGTCTAGTCAAGGCTACGGTTTTTCCTGTGGTCATGTATGGATGTGAGAGTTGGACTGTGAAGAAAGCTGAGCGCCAAAGAATTGATGCTTTTGAACTGTGGTGTTGGAGAAGACTCTTGAGAGTCCCTTGGACTGCAAGGAGATCCAACCAGTCCATTCTGAAGGAGATCAGCCCTGGGATTTCTTTGGAAGGACTGATGCTAAAGCTGAAACTCCAGTACTTTGGCCACCTCATGCCAAGAGTTGACTCATTGGAAAAGACCCTGATGCTGGGGGGGACTGGGGGCAGGAGGAGAAGGGGACGACAAAGGATGAGATGGCTGGATGGCATCACGGACTCAATGGACGTGAGTTTGAGTGAACTCCGGGAGTTGGTGCTGGACAGGGAGGCCTGGCGTGCTGCGATTCATGGGGTCGCAAAGAGTCGGACACGATTGAGTGACTGAACTGAACTGAATGACAAAAATCTGTTTGTCTCTCTTTTTATCTAAAAAATATATTTGATTTTAACCTTACATATAACTTTGATGAAAACTTTTATAGGTGTTTATTCAAAGATGTTTCTATTTTTACTGTTAAGAGTGCTTATCTTGGAAGGGAATTAAACTGAATCACTGGGCTTCGTGTGTCTATTAATATTAGTATTCTATCTTTTAACCTGTTATGTCATGTAAAATAAATTGCTGACAAATTCTTTTATGCTTTCTAGAATAAGACTGTGCATTCTTAATGAAATCATGTGAACTAAGCAGTCACAGGGAAGCAATTTTGTTCTGAATAAGATAATTTTGCTGAAAAAATGGCAATAACAACTTCATATGTATTAAGCACTATGCTAAGCAGTAAGGAAACCATGGAGAACAAGGCTCAAGTCAGGCACTCAAAGAACTGTCTGCCTTTTAGGGAGGCCTTGCATGGACATAGGAGCCTGGTGGTCTACAGTCCATAGGGTCGTGAAGAGTTGGACAACTAAAGGGACTTGGCTTAGTCTCTTAGTTGTGTCCAATTCTGCATGACCCCATGGCCTGTAGCCTGCCAGGCTCCTCTGTCCATAGGGATTATCCAGGCAAGAATACTGGAGTGGGTTGCCATGCCCTCCTCCAAGAATCTTCCCAACCCAGGGATTTCCTGCATTGCAGGTGGATTCTTTACCATCTGAACCACGAGGGAAGCTTGAGCCACCAGGGAAGACTTAGCACACATGTAATCAGATATTTATTACAACATAGAATTTATTCAACATATATAGAAAATGACTTCGGTGGAAAACTAAAGGTGACACCACCTGTGGAAATTAGGAAGGTTTCCACAGTGTGGTGGACATTTTTCATCTAATTACATAAGATATAATTATGTTTACTAGGTTTATTTGAAGTCAATTATATCTATTTCAAAATGTATTTTTGTTTAAAACTATTAAACATTGTTTAGCTCCTTAGTTATTTCAGCTAGGACCTTGACATTTGTATACACAGGTAATCATCTCCCTAATTATTTATCATTGTGATCATTCACCCACTAATGCAGGTCATTCATTCCATCAATATATTGCTGTTGTTGTTAGTTGTCAGTCCTGTCTCACTCACTGTGATTCCATGGACTGTAGCCCGCCAGGCTCCTCTGTCCCCGGGATTCTCCAGACAAGAATATTGGAGTGGGTTGCTATTTCCTCCTCCCAGGGATCTTTCATGAGATTACTGGGCTCACAGAGAAGTGAATCAGACTGAGTCCCTGACCTCAGGGAATTTACACTCTAATAGGACAGACAGACATTAATCAAAACCTCTCAAATAAATGTCCAATTAAAGGCGAGAAGGACAGACTCATTTGCAACCTAAATATTTGGTGATTGATTACATAGCATTGGGAATAAGCATGGGGACATTGAGGGCACAGGCAAATGAATAAGCTGCCAAAGTGACCCTTGGACAGAAATCTACAGAATATTTAAGTCGAGGGAGTGTGGAAATGAGCTCCAGCGGGGTTAGGCAGAGTGGGAGGAAGCAGGGATAACAAAAGGTGGAGACTTAAGGGAGCATGGTTTACAGTAATGACTGGAGGACCAATGTGAAATCTGTTCTGAGGCTTGCCACCCATTTTAAGGATTTCTTGTTGAGAATAAAGGGAAAGCTCTGAAAGCCATTTAAACATGGGAGAAAATGATTGATTTCCAACTGTGCCTTGTGGCAAATGGGTTTTCAGCTTTTCCAACAACTTTAAAGCTAGTTCTCTGCATTACATTCCCTCTTGCAAACCATCTGGAATGGACATTCCAAGGATACAGTGGTAACATTTATTCTATGTTTTCTATCTCACTGGCATTTTCCTGACTGCCTGAGCTACAGTCCTTGGGGTCACAAAGAGTTGGACATGACTGAGTGATTAACACTTTCACTTTACATATATTATTTCATCTTCCACTAAACTTCATGGATTTGTATCAGTTCCTGCCCCCATATCATGGATGTGGAATCACCAGCACAGAAAAGTTAAGTAAGTTGTCTAAAGTAACACAGCCACAAGAGCTGTACATTAATTTAGATTTCTAGTATAGTTATTATTTTTACTTTGATATTGTTTTGATCTTTTCTAATAATATTTCATAGTTCTGCTTGATTTCATCTCAAATGCTATCAGAAATTAATGGAAAAATATATAACACATAAGCATTTAAAATTAAATAAAGTGTATATTTAAACTTCCTACCTCTCTATATGCTTTTCTGGGTTTCTATATTTTCCTCTATTTTCCAGCTTTATAGAGATATGATGATGTTGTGATGAATACAGTGTTACTTTCATCTTTATTTAAATGAGATTTCTGAATACTTTAGACAGTTTAAGTTTAAAATAAAGCACCTTTGATAAAGCATGTTTTGCTAAGAACCATCTTTACAAATCTGTAGCTCTCAGAATGATGAGATCAAAACACATGTTTATCACTTTTTAATTTTTATATATTTAGAATATCAGTCCTTAAGATAGCCTGCTGTCAGAGTCAGTGTTTCCATAAAAGGGGCATTCTATTTTAAATGTTACATTGTACATGCACACTCCACTGACTGTGTGTGTGTATATATATATATATATAAATAACATGGGATATATGTGTAACAGCCACACACTTGTAAGGTTATTTAAAAGAAGAGACTTTGGAGCCGTATTATTTAAATAAAATTTATTTCCATTAACCTTCTATAGGAAGAAAAATTTTCAAACCGCCAAACAATATGGTATTCAAAATATAAAACTACTAGTTAAATGCAGATTAATTTTTTAACAAGAATTCCTATGCAGTAGGCAAATTGTTCCCACATCCCATTGTGATTGACAAGCCTGACATATGGAATAGTTCACAAATTCCCAGGTGACTGACAGATGGAGAATAGAAAGGCGGATAAAGTTGCCTAGAGAGCTGAGGATGATTTCATATTCAGCGGTTTTGATCAAAAGGAGTCCAGATCTCACACTAAATTTAGCACCGCTGGCAATTAGCGCATGATTTATTCAGTCCTTTCATTTGCTGGTTGACAAATGGAAAACAAGCACAAAATTAAAAATAAGTTTATTTCCAGCATTTTGGATATTTAAAATGTGTGTGTCTTTGTTTGCCATAAATTAACATGAGATGAATTTATAGTGAGATTAAATCTGAACTGGAGATGCACGCAATAAATAAGAGCTTTTTTATGTATTGTACCGGCAGAACAGGTGTTTGAATTAAGAAATACTAATATGTTTAGCAGCACGGCTCCACCTTTAGCATTAGGGAGTTGATGCTCTCCTAAATTTAGAATAATCTTGCCACAATTTGGAGTTCTTTCATAAGCTTCCAGCATAGGTGACCATCTGTATGACAATATTAATGCTCTTCAAGTCTAGTAATAATAAAAAACTAAAAACAACTCCCCATGACCAGGCTTTTCTGCATAATAGCGAGTGGCAGCGCAGCTACAGGTTCTTCAATATCCGTGGTGAAAGGCGGCAGACACCCAGCTCTGTCCCCAGTCTTGCATTTAGAAATGGGGTTGGGAGATCCCAACCCTTTCAGCAGTCTCCTTCCAGCTAGACTATGTAAAGGTCTGTTTCCAATTTCTTCTTCTATTTCATGGAACTACAATGAGATGAGCATGATGTGCTGATGGAAACCTTCTGTTGTGTTGCAGAGAGTCAGAACATGACAAAATCACATCCACAATTGGAGGGAGGCGTGACCACAAATAGCCCCTGCTAGGGATTCAGAGGCAGGAAAATGT
This sequence comes from Aepyceros melampus, assembly GCA_006408695.1. Taxonomy (NCBI): domain Eukaryota; kingdom Metazoa; phylum Chordata; class Mammalia; order Artiodactyla; family Bovidae; genus Aepyceros; species Aepyceros melampus. The sequence continues at coordinate 385,540 of SJXQ01011440.1, forward strand.
GTAAACCCATAGATGAGAGGTGCAAGAAATATATCACGCAAAATCCCATCCTTTAAGAGGTGGGAAACAAGCACTGTGCCTGAAAGACCTTGTGATTTCAGAGGAGGTGTGTCCGTCTACCTCCTTAGAAACTCTCTCAGCACCATCTAATATAGCTGCTTAGGAAGATGAGTGAATTGCTCCAAATACAGTGGAAGCTAGAAGGATGTCTCAGAGTGGAAAGAACCCTCTCCCTCTCAGATGGAGCAGAAGTGGTTCTTAGAGGCGGCCTGACATCAAATGCAAACCAGAGTATCCATTTAGGGGGAGGCTGGGCAGGCCGTGAGGCACCTGAGACTCGGGGACTGTGGGGGCAGGTGTTTGGGATACTTATAGGTTTCTTATTTGATTTGTATTCCAGGTCTGACATTCAACTTTATTTGTATTCATTATTCACAGTGGGAACTAGAATGGTTTTTAAAATAGCATAAAATCCACTTAAATTATAATGGGAAGAATCGTGTGCAATGTGATGCTTTAATTACTGTTAAGCTAACCTTGGGATATGGGAAATGTCAATTTCCATTGGCCACATGAAGGCTGAGCCCAGATTTTAGCCCCAAGATACGTGCAGTCAGTCGGGGTGCGGCTCACAGGCACAACCCTGCCTGGGGAGCCCCCACAGCGCCTCAAACCTGCTTTTGCCACTTCCCCTCCTACCCTGGGGCAGCATCACCTTTTTTATTCCTATTTCTTCCTCCTCTGAAATACCCTCCCGGGTTCTCAGCTGCAGCTTGAATATATTTCTCAGGCAAAGAGCTTCAGGTCTGTTGTGTTGCTGGTTTTTCTTTCTTAGACCTTCCCTGGGTGGCAAGCCCTGGGCTGTCTACCGAGCAAGAGAGGGAGAAGGGAGCTAAAACTAGCTGACGCAGAGGCTAAGGGGCTTCCCGGGTGATTCAGTGGTGAAGAATCTGCCTGCCAATGCAGGAGGCTTGGATTAGATCCCTGGATGGAGAAGATCCCCTGGAGGAGGGCACAGCAACCCAGTCCAGTTTTCCTGCCTGTGAAATCCCATGGACAGAGGAGCCTGGTGGGCTACAATCCATGGGGTCGCAAAGAGTCAGAAACAACTGAAGTGACGGAGCACACACACAGATGGCAAGACTCCTCACTCCGTAGTTAATTATCCGAGGGGTCTCCACCTCTGGGATCTTAAGCCTGACCATCCGAGGCGGATCCAACGTAATAATAATAGAAACAGAGTGCACAATGAATGTAATGCTCTTGAATCATCTCAAAACCACTCCCTGGTCTGTGGAAAAATTTGTCTTCCATGAAAGCAGTCCCTGGTACCAGAAAGGCTGGGGACCACTGGATTATTCCATTCCTCCTTGAAACCAGTAGTCAGATGTCACACTATCCCCCCCGTTATAAACTGTCCATAAATAAGCATCGCCTGTTTTGAAGGTCCAGACGCTCGTGTCCTTGAGAACTTTCCATAGCAAGAAGCAGTCAGTCTTACTGCCCCTCATCCAAGGGCTGCGGGGGTGGTTAGGTACATGGCAGGAATACAATTGGACCCTAAATTCTTCCCAGCTAAAAATTTTAGAGATTTTCACTTTTAATTTATACCACTGCATGTGAATTTAAGCCATATATCAACTGGTAGAGACAGAGATTGTGTTTTTTCTTTTAAGTCATGTTCTCGTTAGGGAGTATAGCAGTCTAGCTATACAACTGGAGTTGGGAAGCAAGTTATGACATATTTATACATCTATTCACATAGACTCTTTTATTTTATTTTCCCCAAAATATACTTTCTGGAAATAACTATGTAGTAATTTGGGGGATACCTACATTTTAAAATGGGATTTACCCTTCCTTCAGCCCAGTATAAATTTTCTAACTAATATATTTAACTAAATTAAATTATTACTATATTTAAATTATTAAAATTGCAGTCTTACAAGGTTCAATTTAATATAATTGCAGTACAAGATGGAAGCAAGATGATCACATTCCTACTTCATTTTGGGGGAAAAAAATAAACAGAGGCCAGTTCTAGTACCTTCTGTGTCCTGGACAGAGCTATAAAAGGAATCTATTTTGACTAACTTACAAGATCTTTTATTTTTCACTATTTCAAACTTTTTCAACATGCTAGAAAACAGTACCAAATTCAAATGTTGCTTTCATATTACTTGTACAGATTGTGACAATACAATCCCATAGAAAAATTAAAGGGAAATGTAATACTTACAAGTGATTTCTATGCCCCAGAAACTAATTTTGAGGTTTTAACAAAACATTAACTCTTCTTCTGAATTCCCTATAGTCCTTCAAAAAAAAGTTTGTTTGAAAAAATCTGAACCATGTGATAAAAACTTGGCATTTACCTAAATCTGTATTGTCCAACAATATAATTTCCACTTGCCACATGTGGTATTTAAAATTTAACTTAAATAAATTAATTAAACTTAAATAAATTAAAACTTAGCTCCTCCAGTTACAGAAGACACATTTTGCCTGCTCAGTAGCCACATGTGGCTGATGGTTACTCTCTTAGAGCAGCTGTTGAAAGTATTCATGAGCTCAGAGTTCTGTTGTTGGGGGATGTTAGTCTAAAATCATTCTTTCAAAGGATGTGTTGGCTTCATGGTCACAGCTCCACCAAACCATTGGCAAAGTGGGAATCTGAGTCTATGTTCAATCTTCTAACACTTTTAAAGACTAGCCTCTAACTGGAAATGTTTCTTAAAATGTTATTTACAAAAGATTAAGTGAGCATATATTCTTTCGAACATGTTTGTTAACCTGAAAGAGTCAATAAAGAAAGGGTCTTCAAATAACCTCAAAGCATCCTCCTACTTTATTGTAGGTACACTATTAGTAAATTTGGCACCTTCTTTCATATGCTTTTCCAATTTCATTGAGATTTGTATATTTTTTCTATTTTAAAAATGGATTATGAATCATCTGTTCAGTTTATAAGGGAAAAATTTTCTCAAATAGGGAAAAAAACCTCTGTGATTCTTATTTGTGTCATAAAGCACTAATTCATTTTCTAAAAGATAAAAATGGTTCATAAGTTATTCATTTAGAAGGCAGAAATAGTTTCTAGAAAAAAAGTATTCATATATTAGTTTCCTATAGTAAATGCCTAGAAGAGTATAATGCATTGAAAACACAAAGTATCACTAAAAAAAAAAAACAAGATAATTTATACAATGAACTCTTGATAGTAATTATATTTATTGCTACATATAATAGTGTTCTCATTTCAGGAAATTCATCCATGATGTTTTTATCCTCTTCTAACTTTTAATACCATCTCATTAAAACTAGAATATAATTTACAATTCAGATCACCCACCTTGTATACTTACCATAAGATTAAGCCCAACATTTAGGTCTTCACCTCTTCCTTATATACTTATGTGAATTAAAACTCTATTCTCTTCTGCTTCTAATCTTTTGTCTTCTGTTTAGTTCATATCTTTCTGCTCTTGTAACACAGATCTCTTACACTAAAAATTGAAACTCAGAATCAGATTTAGTATCAACGGAGTGCATGCATAAAGAGTTTATAAGACCAATTCTTACCCCTGAGGATCTTAAATAATTATTTTCTTTGAATACTTTCCAAAGAACACATTTAGTGGCATCAAAACCATCTTTTGGGGGTAGGAAAGGAATGAAAGATTTCCACAGTGATTTGGAAACATAAAAGGTGTTCAGAATGAAAAATTAAGATGATATGTCATCAAAATTGATAATAATTCAAAAAGTGAAACCTTTGGAGTCCTTTAACAGTCTCTGCTTTCTAATAAATACTTTGTATATGTCTCTCTGTAAGTGCAGTTAATATTCTGGTGTGGGTCATATCAAAGAGAAGGGTAAGTGAAGATATATTTTGTAGTTCAGAATGAGTCTTTGCCACTGTCCTGTGGACATGTGCTCTGGAGTCTTCTGACTGAATCCCTGGTATAAAGTCATGGCAGCAAATTATTGTCGAATTAAAGAGACACATCAGGCTGAGTAACTCCACAGGATTAAAGACTCACTTCATGGAAAGCTGAGGACTGTGGCCAATTTTTCACCTATTGCTACTGCTGCTACTGCTAAGTCGCTTCAGTCGTGTCCGACTCTGTGCGACCCCATAGATGGCAGCCCACCAGGCTCCCCCGTCCCTGGGATTCTCCAGGCAAGAACACGGGAGCAGGTTGGCATTTCCTTCTCCAATGCATGAAAGTGAAAAGTGAAAGTGAAGTCGCTCAGTTGTGTCTGACTCTTAGCGACCTCATGGACTGCAGCCTACCAGGCTCCTCAGTCCATGGGATTTTCCAGGCAAGAGTACTGAAGTGGGGTGCCATTGCCTTCTCTGTTTCATCTATTAAATATCCTTAAAGATTATCTCATCACCATTTGCCCTCCCTAAGCACATATTTGTTGCTCTAAAACCTGTATCTGCTCAAATGTTGTTCAGTGCTAAGTCATGTCTCACTCTTTGCAACCCCATGGTCTGCAGCATGCTTGGCTCCTCTGTCTTCTATTATTTTCCAGAAAGAAAAAGAAAGTGTTAGTCATTCAGTTATATCCAATTCTTTGAGACCCCATGGACTGTAGCCCGCCAGGCTCCTTTGCCCATGGAGTTCTCAGGCAAGAATACTGGAGAATTCCTTTCTCCAGGGGATCTTCCTGATCCAGCTCTGGAACATGGGTCTCCTGTGTTGCACGTGGATTCTTTACCACTGAGCCACCCGAGAAGTCCAGAAAAAGAATAGAAATGTTAAGTCAAGTTAATATCAAGCTATAAATGGACATGCAGAGAAAGATAAAAAGAGGCAGAGAGGAAAAGATCAAAGATTTTGACCACTCGAGCATCTGGTAGTGCAAAAATCTTTTAAAAATGGAAAATCAACTGCATAATACCATTAGAGCAGTTATAATTGATGGCAAAGCTACAGTTGTGTTCTTGTAATGAGGTATCTTCAAGCAACAGACTTGAATTTTGGAAGTGGTGTGAATTCTAGGCAGGGATCTTGGCAGAATGGAGCAAAGAGGGAAAGGATTTGAGACATCTCCCTTTACTTCAGGCTCTGAACTAAATGAAGTGGTCAAGTGGTTTGGGCTGATAGGGAGAAAGAAAAGGGTGTAACTGTAAGGGTTAACCCAAGAAAGATCTTGGCAGTGATGGAACAGTTTTGTATCTTGATTGTGGTGGTAGTTGCCTGAATGTACACCAGCATCAGATCACTTGGGAACTCATTAGGATACAAATTCTCAGCTATAGTTTAGATTTGCGGAATCAGAAACCCTCAGAGGGCGACCTAGTAGTCTGTAGGCTAATAAGCCCTCCAGATGATTCTAACGAATGTCAGAGTTTGAGAACCACTGGTCCGGAGCCGGTGAGTCTCCATCCTGAGAATTAGATCATGAATACAGCCTGAGGAGAGCTGTATTCCCCTTGCATGTTTGGATGCATTCTGTATGTCATGAGAAAGGACTGTGTTAAAGCTGAAATTCCAGTATTTTAGCCACCTGATGCGAAGAGCTGACTCATTTGAAAAGATTCTGATGTTAGGAAAGATTGAAGGCAGGAGGAGAAGGGGATGACAGAGGATGAGATGGTTAGATGGCATCACCGACTCAATGGACATGAGTTTGGGTGAACTCTGGGAGTTGATGATGGGCAGGGAGGCCTGGCGTGCTGCGGTTCATGGGGTCCCTCACAAAGAGTTGGACACGACTGAGTGACTGAACTGAACTGAACTGTTTGTCATGTGAAAATGTCATGTGCCACACAGTGTCCAAAAGACACTTTCCTACAATTTGTACTCAAAAAATTATTAAACAGTGATGCTGAGCATTTCAAGATTCAAAAAGCAGACATCAAAATCTCCAGCTTCAAATTATTTACTTTGTACCCCAAGATTTATTCAAAATTCTAATAAGTTAAATCTCATGATCACACCAAGATGCAAGTTACCTTTCAATAACAAAAAATTAGAATTATAATGTTTCAATGCTTATCTCACAAGATTTTTTTAGATTATGCGAGATTACTTTGCTAACAAAGGTCCATCTCGTCAAGGCTATGGTTTTTCCAGTAGTCATGTATGGATGTGAGTGTTGGACTATAAAGAAAGTTGAGTGCCAAAGAACTGATGCTTTTGAACTGTGATGTTGGAGAAGACTCTTGAGAGTCCCTTGGACAGCAAGGAGATCCAACCAGTCCATCCTAAAGGAGATCAGTTCTGAGTGTTCATTGGAAGGACTGATGTTGAAGCTGAAACTCCAATACTTTGACCACCCGATGTGAAGAGCTGACTCATTTGAAAAGACCCTGACACTGGGAAAGATTGAAGGTGGGAGGAGAAGGGGATGACAGAGGACGAGATGGTTGGATGGCATCACTGACTCAATGGAGATGAGTTTGAGTAGACTCCGGGAGTTGCTGATGGACAGGGAGGCCTGGCGTGCTGTGGTCCATGGGGTTGCAAAGAGTCAGACATGACTGAGCAACTGAACGGATTGAATTGAATTTACTCAAAATATATATGAAATACCTGAAATATCATGAATAATTTGTATCAAGATTAACTGTGTTTGTTACATATTCTCAATATTATACTTATCACTTATTAACCAACTTCCAAGTGAGAGTTGTACTCATATAAGATCTCTAAATTTCACAGGGAACTTGCAAGACAGAGAATTATCTGCAGATAAAGGTACACTGATTCAGAGAGGTGAAGTTTCTCATGGGCCCACTGTAAAGTGATTGAATTCAGATTTGAACCAGGCTAGAGCATTGGGCGGAGGAGCCTGTAGGCTGCAGTCCATGGGGTTGCAAAGAGTTGGGCACGACTGAGCTACTTCACTTTCACTTTTAACTTTCATGCATTGGAGAAGGAAATGGCAACCCACTCCAGTGTTCTTGCCTGGAGAATCCCAAGGACAGGGGAGCCTAGTGGGCTGCCGTCTATGGGGTCGCACAGAGTCAGACACGACTGAAGCGACTTAGCAGCAGCAGCAGAGCATTTGTCCAGGTGGTTCAGTGGTAAGAATCTGCCTGGCAATGCAGGAGGCAAAGGAGACCTGGGTTCAGTCCTTGGCTCAGGAAGATCCTCTGAAGAAGGAAATGGCAATGGTAGTGGGAAAAGACAGCCCTCTCCAGTATTTTGTCTGAAAAATCCCATGGACAGAGGGGTCTAGTGGACTACAGTCCATGGGGTCTCAAAAGAGCACAACTGAGCACACACGTCCAAGTATTTGTGACTCTTCACATTTAACATAATAAATTAAATGGCCAGTTTATTATCTTAGTAATCTAAAATATGTTAGAGTTATCAACCAGTGACTATTCAGTTAACAATGATTGCATCTCTACTGAAAAAAAAATGATTATGTGTGTAGTTATACAAATACAACTATAGAACTATCCCATGCTACAAAGTGGATTTATGCCTGAAGGTGAAACTGCACAAAAAAATAGCAACTCACTTTTCATAGAACACTTCTTGACAATAAACACGTTTTATGGATTTTCTAGTAAAGAACAGAAGGGAGCTAATTTTTGCAAAAGAAAATATAAAAAGCATGCCCAGTGGTCAGAGTTGAGGAAAAAATATATGCCAGTTACATTCAAGCTGACTTCCTAGGAAATATCCTCAAATAATGAGTCAATTCCAATTTTTTAAAGGTGAGACAATAAATCTATAGCAACAGAGATGAAAATATATTTGATTACTATCAAATTCTCTTGTCAGTTCATATGGATACCAAGGGGGAAAGTGAGGGTAGGAGGAGTTGGGAGACTGGGATTGACTAATGGGCTTCCCTGGTGGCTAAAACAGTAAAGAATCCACCTGCATTGCAGGAGACTGGGGTTTGATCCCTGGGTCAGGAAGGTCCCATGGAGAAGGGAATGGCAAGCCACTCCACTATTCTGGCCTGGAGAATTCCATTGACATAGAAGCCTGGCAGGCTGCAGTCCCTGGGGTTGCAAAGAGTCAGAACACAACTGAGCGACTAACACTTCCACTTTCATAAAATAGCTAATTAATGAGAACCTACTGTAGAGCACAGGGAACTCTACTCAGTGCTCAGTGGAGACCTAAATGAGAAGGAAATCCAAAAAAGAGGGGATATGTGTATAGATATAGCTCATCCACTTTGCTATGCAGTAGAAAGTGACACAACACTGTAAAGAACTATACTCCAATAAAACTTTCTTTTGAAAAATGCTTGTGTCAACTGATTTTAAAATTACTCATAGCTCCCAAATGTACATAAAACCAGAAACTCAAAATGAGTTTAGGAAGCACGGTCAAGGAGGGCCATGCAGATCATGACCTGGAAGTCACTGCAGAGCAAAAGATGTAATCAGGGTGTGTGTGTGTTTGGTAAGTCACCTGCTAGTGAGGTGACGGGTCACACTACAAGCACGTTTTATTACACAAAGGCAATGAACATCGTCACCACATTTCCTTTACTGGCAAGTGAGACTTGTTTAAATGGCGCAATCTCCATTTCTTGTCTGAGAATTATCTGAGGCTATAACACTCTTTGCAAGTTTCCTGTCCTCCATGGAGACAGCTCACTATGAAACAGTGACTCCAGCCGCATCCGTGATCCTGGTCTGGATCCAAACACTGAATAATAAAAAATGCAGCATTTTAAGAGGGCGCATTCTTTGCAAAAGTGTGATAAGAGGAGGGAGCCATCCAGTGGGATAAAGTGATGGAATTCTACAAAGGCCAGAAAGGGGGAATGGAAAATATTCTATGACAAATTAATGTATACCCAAGGGTGAAGAATGCCACATACCAGTAAATACACTTCGCGTGGATAAAGGTCAACATGGATAAATAAGGAAGTGCAGACGGTAATCAGGGTAAGAGAGACGAATATGTGAAACAGGAAACTCTACATACAGAAGCAACTGGGAAGATTATAGAATGAATTCAAGTGTAAAAAATACATCAGAAAAGCAAAGGTGCAAAATGGAAGGAAGATTACAGACGACTTTAGATAAACACCAGAATATTTCTCGAAGTACTGAGGGACAACGGGTCAGCATGGGAGACAGTAGAAATGATCAAAACCAGGGGCAGGTAATTTAGTGACAAAAAAGTGGAATCTTAAGAATTAAATGCATTTGTCCGTTTAGTTTGTACAAAAAGGATGAGGTAGTAGGCAGGGTTTGAGGGAAATTCAGGCAGTCCTGGATGACATGAGGTATGTTTGAAAGCATGATCAAGGAATTGGAAAATGTGAAGGTGAAGAAATTTCTCAATTATTTTTCTTTAATCTTAGAACATCAGTAAATAGTAAATCTTATGTATCTAAGAAAATATTGCAGGAGAGATCTATGTCTAAAAAAAACCTAAAGATCTCTATGTCTTAATCCTTAAAGTATGCCTGATATTTATATTTCATTTATGGTTTTTATATTTGAATGGAGGTGCACCTTTTTGAGGAAAAAAATCTGTGTGTATACACCTCTCTATTATCTTTGTGACCCCATGGACTGTAACCTGCCAGGATCTTCTGTCCATGGAATTCTCCAGGCAAGAATACTGGGGTGGGTTGCATTCTCTTCTCCAGGGGATCTTCCCGACCCAGAGATCATAAGTCTCCTGCATTAGCAGGCAAATTCTTTACCATCTGAGCCACCAGGAAAGCCCATATATACATACACCTTTCTGTAAATACACACACTTTGTGTATATATACACACATATACTTACACATACTGTATCTCTGTATATATTTTCTCAATACATATACCAATACATATGCATTTGTACACAAACACACATGTGTATACACAGACACACGTACATACACACAGAAAAAGAATTCCTATTTGGAAATAAAAACATATCTGAGTTCAACTAAGAAAACCCCTTCTCTTGTCCTCAATGTACTCTAAAATTTGAGTAATTTAAGTAAATTTTAATGCTTCTTTTCTCACTGAAATGATCTGGATGGCTTATTTTGGCAACACATTTTATCTCAAAAATAACTGATTGTAAGCAGGTCCAGCCAGGTGTTTGAGACACTGATGAATGTAGTCATTATTATTTATTTAAATCTCAGCATTCGTAGAGAAATGGAAGGAAAACAGCTAGCATCTTCTGGCTCCATTTCATCTCCAAGATTGCTTTCACCACTGCCATGCCACCAGGAAATGGGATCGATGCCTAGAAACACCAGTTTCATGTTACCACTGGCGTCACACAACCTTGTATTCCTGTATTCCGCTGTCAAACCTGCTCAGGCCCACTTTCACCCCGAATTTTGCCAGGACCGGCTCCACGCAAATATAACTGGAGTCAGCATCACAGAGCTGGCATCAGAAGGCATCAGACAGACATCCCCTGGGGACTGAGGCCTGCAGACAGCAGAAGCCAGGGAGGTGGACACTCTCACGGCAACTCTGGACACCCAGAAAATGAGAGATGGTGGATACACTCTGCCATACTCATGTTTATAAGTCTGGGCCTTCCCAAAGCACATTTTATAAAATTTTCTAGAAGGTCAAATAAGGAGTCAGCCTTCATGGTGGCATGAACATCACAGTTTCAAATTAGATTCCCTTTCACCCTTGCTCCATGTATCAGCCTAGAGGGGTGGGCTGGGGAGGAGATGGGAGGGAGGCTCAAAAGGGAGGGGATATATGTATACCTATGGCTGATTTATGTTGAGGTTTGATAGAAAACAACAAAATTCTGTAAAGCAATTATCCTTCAATTAAAAAAATAATTTTTTTAAAAAATTCCTTTTCACAACACTAGCAGAACACAAATTAGATACATCATGGTTAGAATTTAGATGATAGATGATAGTAATAATAGCTGACAATAGATAGATGGATAGATAATAAGCGGATAGTTAGATGCATGCTCAGTTGTTAAGTCATATATCCCCATAAAAGAGGAGATATGTGTATATGTATAGCTGATTCACTTTGCTGTACAGCAGAAACTAATACAACATTGTAAAGTAACTATGTGTGTGTATGCTCTGTTGCTCTGTCGTGTCTGACTCTTTGTGACCCCATGGACTGTAGCCCACCAGGCTTCTCTGTCCATGGGATTCTCCAGGCAAGAATACTGATGTGAGTTGTCATTTCCTTCTCCAGTAAGGAGACTTCCCTGGTGGCTCAGCTGGTGTCTGCCTACAATGCAGGAGACTTGGATTCAATCCCTGGGTCAGGAAGATTTCCTGGAGAAGGAAATGGGAACCCACTCCAGTATTCTTGCCTGGAAAAATTCCATGGAAGGAGGAACCTGGTGGGCTATACAATCCATGGGGTTGCAAAGAGTCGGAGGCGACTGAGCGACTTCACTTTCACTTTCTCCAGTAAGAAAGATAGAGCCCTACAATTCAAGAACCTTTTATGCTTTATAAATTCACATGACAGATTAATACTTGTAATATTGATAAGGTTGACACGTGCTTTAGAATTTCTTCAAGGAGATACCAATTTCACATTACACTCTTTCCAATTTCATCTTCCTAAATAATGTTATCAATTGTCCATCAGCATTCTCTATTTTAACATTACTTTCAACAAATGATCCATCCAATTTGGGCATCATTTTAGCTACCAGCAGGATTTCTTATTTTTCCTTTGAAGAAACTAGGCTACAGAAGTGTTTTTTTTTTTTTCTTTTTTTTTTTAATTAATTTTTATTTTTTTAGTTTGTTTTGCTTTACAATACTGTATTCATTTTGCTATACATTGACATGAATCAGCCACGAGTATACATGAACTCCAGGTTTTACTATTGGAAATCCCCATTTCTTTAATTTTCATAACCCTATACACAGACTATTGTAGCATTTATTATCACTATTTCTGAAAAGAATACTTTGGCTCTAATTTTTCCTCAAAATCCTATGATGAAGTTTCCATTTCTTCTTCAGCCTCTTCCGAGCACAGACGCACTCCTTTATCAAACACCAGTAATTTGGTCCACACTGCTCCGCACTCTTCCTGTCTCCTCCACAAATCTCTCCTTCATCTGGCCCATTGTTAGCTACCATATGTAGCCAGAGGAGTTCATCTTAGAATGCCTCCTGCTCCGTGAAAGGAGGCAGAGGAGTTTGCCTTCAAGATGTCTGGTTAGCCTCCAGGAAACACACAAGCATAGTTTAATTCTGTTTTTTTTTTTTTTCTTTTGCCTAGAGAATATTAGTGTACCTGTTCCATGAGCTAAAGTTCATTTAACTGTAAGCCAGTCTATGGAGACTGTGGTAGTTCTTCATTGTATCCAATCATTGCCCTAGACTTCTTGACACAGGTTCTAATCATTCATATAAAACTGCTCTTGTTTTACAAAGCAGGTGCCAAGATTTTTTTGGGGGGTTGGGTGGGTGGTGAGGGTTGAGGGAGGGACCCCTGACTGTATGAGGTTTATAATATCAGGTCCCTGCAAAATAGCAAATGCTCCTATTTTTGATCTTGCTGCCAAGGGAGGAATGATGCATTTTCAGCTTTCCTCATCATTGCCAATCATCCAGGATGATACAGTCACTAGTTTGATATTTTCAGAGAAACCAGAGAAGAATTTGGTGCTGTTCAGTTGCTAAGTCATATCTAACTCTTATGACCCCATGGACTGTGGAATGCCAGGCTCCTCTGTTCTTACTATCTCCCAGAGTTTGCTCAAATTCATGTCCATTGAGTCAGTGATGCCATCCAACCATCTCATCCTCTGCTGCCGCTTCTCCTTTTGCCTTCAGTTTTTCCCAACAGGAGAGTCTTTTCCAATGAGTGGCTTTTTGCATCACGTGGCCTAAGTATTGGATCTTCAGCTTCAGCATCAATCCTTCCAATGAATAATCAGGGTTGATTACCTTTAGGATTGGCTGATTTGATCTCCTTGCAGTGTGTAGAATAAAAGTGCCAGGTGTGGAGAAAGGAGTTACTTTGAACCTGGATTAAGGACAAACTTCTCAGAACCCCATGTTACTCTGTTTGATCAAAGCCACAGCTTAGGTAAACATCGAAGGTCAAGAGAAGAAGTAACTCTTCCTCTAGCTGCATTGAATGCAAGAAGTTGGCTTGAACGGTGTCAACTTTAAACCACATAAAATATTTAACCTTGTTTATATCTCACCTTGCTTGCATTTAAATTGTCATTGTGGACAAGCAAAATATTTTTAAAGATATTCTAGATTTTAAAGAGAGCACTCAACACCCTGTTGAATAGAATTTGTTAGCGACCACATGTGTATCATGAAAATGGCTGACATGAAGTGACCCCACATTGGTGTACACCTCCACAAAAATGTGAAAGTGCAATGGAAAGAAAACAATGACTTTGCCATGACTTTAAAGGAAAGCTGGCTTCACCCCTTTCCCATCATCAACAGGGCAAACAAATGAAAGGGATCAGCATATACCAAAAAAAAAATATGGTTTTCAGTTCCCACCAATATAATTTCTGAAACACTTGGCACAAGACCTATGAGTCCTGGAGGCTGTTATTTGGTTTTACCCTTTCTGAAAATTACAGGGAGAAAATCACAGGCTAGGATCAGGTGTCCAAATCTTCATCTCAAAGGGTGAATCATAAAACTATTATAAAAACTGCATCCTGCTACACTGACAGCTGTCATTTCAAATCTCCTCAGTGCAGAAAACAGTGATGACAGCTGCTAATGACTAAATGTGAGATTACATTGTGATCTTTAACAGCATGGACAAGAAACTTTTTTTTTTTTTTTGAGGGTTAATGAAAGTAAAACATCACCCTGTTGATAATGGATAAAGCCTAGGGATATGAGATCATTTAAATAATTAGGTAAAGGATTGTATAGTGACACTCTTGTGTGGTTTGTGTCTTTTCCACTTGTGAGTAGGTAACGTTTAAATGGAAGGAATTGTGCATTTTGTTAGTTACTTTTGACATTTGCGGATCTGTCCTTAATTGCTGCTTTAGAAAATGTGCAAAATGGCATTAGCACAACTTCCCAGGTGGCACTAGTGATAAAGAACCCTCTTGCCAATGCAGGAGAGAAAAAGAGACGTAAGTTCGATCTCTGGGTTAGGAAGATCCCCTGGAAGAGGGCATGGCAACCCACTTCAGTGTTCTTGCCTGGAGAATCCCATGGGCTGAGGAGCCTGGTGGGCTACAGTCCAAGAGGTTGTAAGAGTCAGACACGACTGAGGTGACTTAGCACACATGCAGATACAGTCACAGAACTAGGGAAAGCAGAAGAAACCATTTTATAGGACAGAAAACAGCTACAGAAAGAAGGTAACATTTTAGCTTTCTTTTCTATATACCATTAACTGATGAGAAAGGACAAGAACTTATAAGCTTTTAATGTTTTGTTTGGTAGTAAGTCAAATATTATCTCAATTAGCTGGAACAAAAACAGGAACTTAAAAAATTTTGTTGTCAGGCCTTTTTCTGAGAATGTTTGGGTTATGGCAGGAAACCCGGGATTCTATTGGTATGGATTCAGATGTGTGAAAACTGCAGGGCAGATTCTCCAGAAAAGACTCCCATAAAGTTCATCACAAAGAGAAATAAAACAGGAATTGTGAATCATATGAGAATACAATGAAATAAAAAATTCATGGAGACACCATGGAATAAAACAGTAGCAAGATATTCAGGAGTGAAAAAAAGGTATTGGGCACCTCTTTGAGGGCAACGGCTACTCACTCTAGTATTCTTAGCTTCCCTGGTGGCTCAGACACTAAAGAATCTGTCTGCAATGAAGGAGACTCAGGTTCGATCCCTGGATCAGGAAGACCCTCTGGAGAAGGCAACCCAGTCCAGTATTCTTGCCTGGAGAATCCCATGGACAGAGGAATCTGGCGGGATCACAGATTGTTGGACATGATTGAGCAGCTAACACTTCTGCCCCACCCCAATGACACCCTGAACATGCTGTTTCCTTTTCCCTATACTTCTAGCTCTCAATCAGAACTGAAGAGGTCACTGAAATTCTAAGGTAATTTACTTTTCCCAACCACTGTGTTTCACTCTTCTGGAAAACCCATCTGGACATAAATAGCACTCACCCTTCTTTTCCTTGGTTAGGCTGTTTATCCAACATTTTCTAAAAAGTAGAAAAGGTGAAAACAAATCACAAACTTTTGATGAAATAGGAGAGAAGGGGGAAAAAAAAAATAAATCTGCAAGAACTGGATAAATTAAGAATCCTTGTGCTTAAACAGACCTTCTCATTTTTTAAAATCTTTTCCCTCTTCAAACAACCAAGTTTTAACCACTTCTGTTATCTACACTGTGATCTTTGAATTAAACCATTTGAACCTGAGATATGTGAGATCTGATTCCATAGGGTCTATTAAAGTAAATTGTTTTAGCAAATATGCTTGTTCCATTTGATTTTGAAGAATAATTGGTTAATGAGAGAACGATTACTTTGTTCAGACATGATTACTGAAGAAATGTTTCATCCATATGTTGCTGAGTAATGGGAAATTCTCCAGTGAAGGGGGGACAATGATTAGAAGAAACAAGATAGCTCAAAACAATATTCCCCAATGTGTTGCTAAAAATGTTTTTTTAAAAATAGACCAACTCTAAGTAAGTATAGAGTTACTTTGTAGAAGCCTGGAAGTTCAAAATGCCTAATAGGACAAAACTGTTTGTTGAAAAAGCACCGTGTAGCTTTCTTTGTCTTTTGAATCAAAGGACTGTGGTTTCCTCTGAGACATTATGGGATCAGACCGTGGTTTGCTGTCCTAGCATCCTTTGTGTCATTAATGTTATTCAGAATGTAGCACTAAAGACCTAAGTCATATATTGATAGTTTTCAAAACATTGACCAACAGACCTCTTCATAGGAATTGCCCACAGGACAATTTGAATGTTCTCCTTTGATGAGGGGACTAAAAAGGGGGGGGGGATGCTGGATGTTTATCAACTTTACTTTTGATTGTAAATGTTCTGAGGTGGAAAAGTGACCGCTTGACATACTCCGTATTTCTCAAAAATTAGCTGAAGTCAAATAAGGGGACAGCAAACTTGTCTCCGTAAATCTGTTTTGGCCATCCTGGTTGCTAAACGCAAGGACACATGATCCCAATCTAAATAGTAGAGTTTGTCCCACATGTTGAAGGTTAGCTCACCCCCACTCTCTGCCCAAATGAAACAAAAATAAGAACTCCAATTTTAGTTTCACACAAGTATGGAAAAGCCAAAGTAACTGACTCCCTTAAATTCGTACATTCCTGGATTTTTCTGAAAACAATCCACAATTTTTTCAGTTAAAGGCTTATTTTAACCCTTCAATTATGCTGTACGAACAACAAATGAGCAGGCATTGAGCGTCTATGAATAGGGCTGAAGGTTATAATCACGTAGAATTGCAACTGAGATCGTCTCTCACACATTCAAAGAACACGGTGTTTTGGGGCACCCACTCGGGGCACAATTTGCTGGAAGTCAGGGAGGTTTCACGGTACACACTGGGTTTTGGAGAATGAGCAGGAGTTCACCCCAGCCAGCAAAAGGGCGTCCTGGGTGTGGGACACAGTGTGAGCAAAGACAGGGTCATTCAAGGACGGAGGGGTATTCAAGAGGCAGAGAGTTCAACACAGCGGGACGGTAGCTCTGCGGAATTTTCTTCTTTAATATCACACTGGCACCACATGACACAGCAAAGGAGTTCTTGGGCACAGAAATGGCTGGGACTGAAAACATAAATTAGGTGTCATTAGAGTCTAGTTATTAACTGCTGCTACAGAACTCGTAAGAACACCTAGAAAGAAGGGCAGAAGATAGAAGACTGACCCAAGGAGATGGCTAATATTTAAGAAACAAAAACAAGGAAAGAAAGTGAAATTAACAAATAAATCAGGGCTGGAAGAGGATAAAGAAAAAACAGAGTCCCATGTGTGAAAAGAAATGAGAATAGAGAGAGAAAGGTGGGCCAAAGAAAGGTCACAAAGAAATATTTAAAGGAAGCAATGGAATTGTAATTTGGAGGTTGGATTATCGGCAAAGAAAGTTTTAGGAGAGGTTTTAAAACACGACTGTCTTCCCACCAAAGGTTGGGATCTGGGTTTCCTTGCACTTGTTTATGCTCTGTAATTGGTTGGCCAATAAAATGCATGTATATTAAAGCTGTGTCATTCTAAACTGGATCATTTGTAGAGATGTGGATGGACCTAGAGATTGTCACACAGAGTAAAGCAAATAAAAAAGAAAGACAAATATTGCATATTAATACGTATGTGTGGAATCTTAAAAATAGATATAGATGATCCTGTTACCAAGCAGAAATAGAGACACAGATGTAGAGAACATACATATGGATACCAAAGGGGAAGGGGAAGTGGGATGAATGGAGAGACTGGGATCGACACATATACACACTGCTGCTCCTGCTGCTGCTGCTAAGTCGCGTCAGTCGTGTCCGACTCTGTGCGACCCCACAGACGGCAGCCCACCAGGGTCCTCTGTCCCTGAGTTCTCCAGGCAAGAATATTGGAATGGGTTGCCATTTCCTTTTCCAATGCATGAAAGTGAGAAGTGAAAGTGAAGTCGCTCAGTCATGTCCGACTCTTCGCGACCCCATGGACTGCAGCCTACCAGGCTCCTCAGTCCGTGGGATTCTCTAGGCAAGAGTACTGGAGTGGGGTGCCATTGCCTTCTCCGATAGACACACTACTGTGCATAAAATAGATGACTAATGAGAACCTGCTGTAGAGCACAGGGAACTCTACTCAATGCTCTGTGGTGACCTGAATGGGAAGGAAATCCAGAAAAGAGGGATACATGTTTATGTACAGCTGATTAACTCTGTTGTACAGTAGAGACTAACACAATATTGTAAAGCAACTATACTCCAATAAAAATTTTTTTAAATTATAATAAATTTCGATCATTCTTAAGAAATGGGTAGCTCCACCTCCTATCTCTTGGATACGTGTTCTTGGCACCCAGACATCAAGCTGTAAGTCACCCAAGAAGCCCAAACCCCCACTTCCAGACCTTATGGAAGCTCTTTAAAAAGATCCTCCAGGTACCACTCTAATTACTCCATTGATGTCACATGGAACAGAAATGAGAGGTCCCTGTAAATTCCCATAAGGTACAAGCCCCTGAACAAAATAAATGACAGTTGTTTCAAGACAGTGGGTTCTAGGGGGTTTGGTTATGCAGGGAGAGCCACTAGCAGAGCTGGGGACAACATGGCATGTAGCATTTTTTTTTTTAGTAGGTCAGAAATGAAGGGAAGGAGTTAATAATGCCATGGTTTGAAGGGTGGCAGGATGGAGATGAAAACTTGTAAGGATATGAAAACCTTGAGCAAGAATGGTAAGGAAGATCCAGAAGAGGGAGCCTATAGGAGAGGGTTACTATTATTCTGCCAATAAAAGGAAGGTGGTACGTTTATCCAAGGAAAGGAAGACTAGGGAGAAATTGTTCTCAGAAAGAAAGAGATAAGAATACATAACTGACAATTAAAAAAAAGAAAAGAAATCGTAGTAGGCGACCTACCATTGCAAGTGCGTTTTAGTTGAAATTCTGTGATTCATTTCAAGCAGTCACGAGGAGAGAGGAACTTCTCGTTGAAATCACAAGGATGATGTTCTATTTCTTTCTCTCCACATTCCAACCCCTAGCGTCTCACTGGGGAGGATGGAATAATGGAATACACAGATGAGTAGAGAGTAGAATAAGCAAGGGTAGAATGATGAAGGATGTCTGCAGGCTAATATTGATGCATGAGAATAATCTTAAGAAAATAAAGCCCATCTATGGGGAAAACCAAGACAGGAAAGTTATCAGAAATAAAATCATTTGTAGTATCTAAACCAATTCATGACTTTGACACTCAAGGAGGATTCTTAGCAACAAAGCCAGAGATGCAAAGGCCTTCAGAAGATCCAGACTGTACACACAGAGTGAGAAACTCTAAAAAGTCCTAATTGAAGGCGACCATCAATTCTTAGCAAGTCAGAAGATTTAGGGAGAGTTTAGCATTTGTAAAAGAGAGGGTGACAAAATGACCTGCAGGTCAGATCTGGTCCACGGCAGGTTTTTATATTGTGCGTGAACTAAGGACATTTTTGTAGTTTAAAATGCTGGAAAAAATTAAAAAGTGAATAATAGTTCATGACATCTGAAAATTACATGAAATTCACATTTCAGTGTCAATAAATAAAGACTTAATGGTACACAACCACACCCTTGCATTTATCTTCATCTCATCTTTCACTGTAACAGAGTTGAGTAGTTACAACAGAGACTGTGGAGCAAGCCTGCAAAGCCTAAAATATTGCTTACATTCCTGGCCCTTTATGGAAAAATCTGGCAGTCCCTGAACCACAAGTTTCTTTATTTTTATTTTATTCTTGCTTTAAAATAGATTGACTTTCTTCTATCTGTTTCCATGGAGTCAAATTTGATTGATGTGGAGTTGTGTTAAAAAACTGAGTTTCTTTCTTTCTTTTTTAGAAAAAGATATGGTAACTTTGGGTTGGTTATTGATTTCTTTGTTTCTGAAAACACTTGGAAAAGACCCAGACTCTTAGCTTGTGTCTACCACTGAGCTAGTCTCTCCCCCACAGTTGCACAGACTGCAAGCATATGCTGTCAGTGGAAACATTTTTTTTTTTTTAATCCATTTCATGAGTATAGATTGAGCATTGTCCTAGGCGTTGGGAGTGTGGCAGGAAAAAGGACAGCCGAAGTCCCTATTCTCACAGAAGGTACTTTCTTGCAGTGGGAGACAAATCATAAAAATGTAAACAGATGAACCAGAGAAGTGGAGATCCTGATAAGCTATATGTAAGAAATTAACAGAACTTTAGGATGGGATGGGGAGATTGTGAAGACAGGAAAGGACTCTTCAAGTAAATAATCCTTGAGCTAAACTAAAAGGATGAAAGAAATACAAAAGGGCTGGAAAACGCTGGGTCTACAGGCCATTTGGCCCCTGCTGGCCACGAGGATGTGGTGGCGTCTGAGGAAGTGACTCATTGAGCAGGGGAGGATGGGAAGAAGGAAAAAGAGGTGGGGGTAAATCAAGACTGGACCTTGGTTTAATGACTTTATTATTTTATTCTAACCACAGTGGGAAGCAGCTCATAGGTCTTTTTTTTAATGGGTCTGGAGGAGGGATGCATGATTACATTTGCAAAGGGACTATCAATTCAGGTGATCTAAATTAGCCCTAAAGGAAATCAACCCTGAATATTCTTTGGAAGGACTGATACTGAAGTTCCAATACTTTGGCCACCTAATGCAAAGAGCTATCTCATTGGAAAAGACCCTGATGCTGGGAAAGAAAGAGGGCAGGAAGAGAAGCAGCGACAGAGGATGAGATGGTTGGACAACATCACCGACTCGATGGATATGGGATTGAGCAAACTCTGGGAGACAGTGAAGGACAGGGAAGCCTGGCATGCTACAGTCCATGGGGTCGTGAAGAGTCAGAAACAACTGAGCAACTGAACAGCAACAATCAATCAATTCTGGTACATTAATTGCACAGTTGGGGATGGAATCAGAAACCCTGGGGGCCACTGCAGAAGTGGCCAAGTGGACAAGAAGCGACAGGAGAAGTGGGAAAACAAGAGTTATGATTTGGAGGTAAAGTTGGATGTCTTAGACATAAGATATAAAGTGATAAAAAAAAAAAAGGAGTTAAATGAGGAGGAATCAATGCTTTGAAAATGAGTCCAAGCTTGTTCATTCTGAGTCAACATACCAAGGTCAAAGTCCAGTCTGGAGTGGGTAAGTTCAGTTCTGGACATGCTTAGAAGTACTAGGGCTAGAGACAAAAGTGTAACTTCTGAGGCAGTCCAATGCAGAGGGAACTGGAACCGCAGCATGAAAAAAGCCGGTGGCCGAACAGGAAAATAAAACTCATCCTCTAACACTTGAAATAAAAAAGTGAAAGCAAGTACCTCTGAGTTTCAGAAGAGCCCCAGATAAGAAAAGCAACTCTCAAATACTTGGGGTTTGCTTTGTTTTACAAAAGAAAAACACAGTAGCATAGGTGTAGTCTTTTGAGTTGGTGATCATTGGTGGACACTGGCTAGTGTTCAATTACATTAAGTGCAAATTGAGAAACATTTTAAGTATTAATGTGTTTACTATACTTATGGGCTTCCAATGCAGGAGATATGGGTTTGATCCCTGGGTCGGGAAGATTCCCTGGAGGAGGAAATGGAAACCCACTCCAGTATTCTTGCCTGGGAAGTCCCACGGACAGAAGAGTTTGGCAGGCTATAGTCCATGGGGTCACAAAGAATCAGACATGAATGAAGCAGCTGAGCACGCAATATACATATAGTTATGACTGATTCACATCATTGTATGGCAGATGCCAACGCGGCACTGTAAAGCAATTATCCTTCAATGAAAAAGAAAATACTTTCAACGACAACCAAGTTCAATTTCCAAGTAAGAGGTTTTGAGGACTGCAAGGCAGTCTGGCACATGGAAACCCCATCACTGTCAAAGTCCCAAGGTCATGCCCTGACCAGCCGAAAGTAACACCTGTCCCTGGATGGCTTTTAGGTAAGTTTTGGAACTTCTCTGAAGCTTGGAAGGAGTTGAGATTTGAAAACAAAGCCATTTTCTATATAACCTTGATTTGAGAGTTCTTTAAATCCTGCTACATATATTATTTTATAAATTTGAAAATGTTAAAGGGCATACTTTCATAAAAAGGGCATACATTTTAAAAGTTTCTGAAACCCTAATCTTACACAAATTCCTCTTTGGACAGGCAAGAAAAGTGAGCAGAGTGGTTAGGTAACTTGCCTAATATGAATAGAGCTAGGGGCACAACCATTACCCAAATCCAAGTTCTTTCCTTAATAAAGGCTCGTAATAATGAACAGAAAAGAAACTTCCACCTAGAGGGAGCTTCTGGGACTCAGACAGTGAAGGTCCACCACCATAAGAAGGATCTGACTCAGATTAAGAGCCAAGACTAAGTGATTTCATGTTCTTTACACTTTGTGTGTGTGTGCTAAGTGGCTTCAGTCATGTCCAATTCTTTGCAACCGCATGGACTGTAGCCCACCAGGTTCCTCTGTCCAAGGGATTCTCCAGACAAGAATACTGGAGTGGTTTCCCATGCCATCCTTCAGGGGATCTTCCCGACCCAGGGGTTGAACCCACATCTGTTATGTCTCCTGCAATGGCAAGGAGGTCCTTTACCACTAGCATCACCTGGGAAGGCCTCTCTACACTTCACCTGTACAGTTAAAGGTCTGACAAATGTACAAAGTCTTCAGCTTCTTCAGTATGATTTGTTTTAAAGTTCTAGATGAAAAACTCATGTCAATCTTCATGTCATCTACATCTTGTTTCCACCCATTGTCACCGCAGTATGACAAGCAAAACTCTCTTATTGCAACAGCTTTTTTTTTTTTTTGGTATAGCAATATCCTTAATGTTTTGTTTGCAGTAAAAAGACTTAAAATGCTATTTTTCTTCTCTTCACTTAGAAGCAATCAGTCTCCCTCTCACTGAGCTCTTACTCAGACAACTAATATCCAGAATTATACCATATCAGCTGTGTGTGTGGGGGGGGGCGGGAAAACACATGCATTGTTTCTTTTCTGGTAAGCAAAGTAGTGTTTGCCAGTTAAATCCCCAGGTAGCTAGCTTTCAAACAGTCAGATATAAAATTAGCAAATGAAACATCTGTTCCTCACTATTATTTTATAATCACATTAATTGGCAGATGTCTTTAGGTAACAGAGGAAAGCATATCAGCCATTACATGTGTTTCTATAGGGTCATGCTTTTGGCCACCGGGTATCATGTGCCTAAGAGGCCATCGCAGCAGGAGACAGTTACCCTGGACTCAGAGAGCAGCCAGCTTTCTCCTCATGCAAACCTCCTGACAAGGGACTAGCTGCCCACCTACAACAGGAGTGAGGATGCCCTGTTATACCCCAGTGTGGACAACCTTACCCTCACCGCTGCCAGGTTTGGTTTTTCAATTATCATGTAGTTTGCAGAAAAGCGCTGTGCCAATTCAATTACTGCCTGATTAATGGAGTGTTGCGGGTTTATTTCAGGGGTCTAGCTATCTATTCATTAGCATATTGGGGCCTCTACTCCGCTGTTTTGTCCTGATATGCTTTGAAAACTCCCCAGTGCAATTAAAATACTCTAATATGCTTTAAATAGTTATTTGAGAAAACACATCCAGACTTTTTTTGTATTCCTTGGGGATTTTGTTAAGCACATCCAGATTTATTAGAAGGCATCTACAATTCCTTTATAAACACATTCTTCGTTCCTCATCTAGGTTTTGGAATTTTCCCTCGCCAAACGAGCAGCCCTGGGCTGGGCAGTAAAGTTCCTGTTTCCGACATCTGGAGGAGACAGCATCACAAAGACTGAATCTGAGAATTTCATCCCGTGGTTTGCTTTCATGGGATCTCTCCAGTTTGCTTTGAGTCATATACTTGACTAGCGACCGAATCTAATATGGAGTCTCTGCAGGCGTCTCTATGGGGTTCTGTCCACATTCAGTAAAAAGGAGCGATGATTAGATTGAGTTGTGAAGAATATTGAATTTCCTTGGCCTTTTCTATCTATGGAGAATGATATTAAGAGTGAATGACCCTTAGTGGGCAAAGAAAGATCCTCCTCTTAGTAGCCACTGTGTTTGCCATTTTGTGTGTGGCCACCTTTATATCCAGATGGGCTGAAAAAATATGTGGACCCTGATGCTAGTCTTTGCAAATGCCATCTGTAAATTCAAGATGGTGGAGGGGCAGAATAGACTCATTTGCTAGCAGAAGAAGACGTGCAAAAGAAGGATAGGAGGCCGCCATCCCCAGCCACCCACACACCCATCAAGAGTTGGGACTGGTGAGAATTAATGGCCATGGGCGAAGATGGACTTGAATTACACCCACAAGGCCAAGCTCGCTTTTTTTGATGCCACAGTTTTTCCGAACACTTCTCATATATTCCCATTTGAGCATCACAACAGTCCCATGAGGAGTGGATGGTGATACAGTTGTGGAAGTGCAAGAGACGTTTTGTTTCAGTTGTTGTGGATTCAGACGCAACTGTGTCTAACTTTGTTCCCGGTGACCCAGGCTCAGTTTGTAACCCAAGGTGCTATCCAGAATGTTGCTATAGAGCGTGTTCAGTGCTCAGATATTATGGAAGAAGCACACGTATCTGAGAAGGTCATCATTCCTGAGCAAGTGCCGGACTCAGGTGGAACCAAATAAGAAGAGTCTTTAGCAGAGCGCACAGTCCCAGATGCTGTTTCAGCTTCTGATGTTACTTAAGCCTCAGTGTCTATGCCAGAACATGTCTTGATGAGTGAATCTGTGCAGGTATCTGACGTTGAACACATTGAATAAGTGTGTAGTAGTACACTATAGTGTATTAGGGAAATCAGAAATCATTGCTGATCCCCTGACTGCCGATAGTGTCTGAAGAAGTATAGGGTAGCAAATTGTGCCTCTGATGCAACCATTGATGCCAATGGTGAAGCAGAAAGATGATGGTGAAAGCAACTGTGAGGGCTACCTTGATTTCCTGTAAGTCTTGGGGTACATCGATTGTCAAAGTGTTTTCAAAGGCTGTCATTCCCAAATTATATCGGGGTGCAGTTTTCTTGACTTCTGTGAAATTAAATTACATAGAACTTCCTTTTTTTTTGTTTCACTTTGGAGCCTGTAAGATGACTCAAAGTTTTTCAAAGTGGAATGGTACAGGGTCATTTCTCTATGAGGACACAATAGAAAGATGAGATTTCTTCAGTCTAGAGAGAGAAGGATGGAAAGCAATAGATCTAAACTTTTTGAAATCATGAAGGATGTGATCAGGCTGTTAGCAGACTTTGTTAGAATTAGGAACTCTCTTAAACTTAAAAGGAGTCCAGCTTGGAGAAAAATGTATAACCAAACTATTCATAGTCTTATACTGGCTATTCTGTACTACTGATGTCACACTTAAGTATTGAATACTTTACTTATATGGTATGTAAAATGGTCTTTATATAACAGATAGCGTACACAAGAGTTCTGACATAGTATTTAGGGACTTCCCTGATGGCTCAGCAGTAACAAGTCTGCTGGCAGTACAGGTTCCATATCTGGGTTGGGAAGAATCCCTGGAGGAGGGAATGACAACCTCCTCCAGTATTATTGCCTGGGAAATCCCATGGACAGCGGATCCTGGTGGGCTACAGTCTATGGGGTCACAGAGAGTCAGACACGACTGAGAGACTAACACTTTCAACTTCATAGTATTTAAACAAATGGTTCCAAAACATAATTTCAAGTATGAAGGACTCATTCTAGGTTACTGAAGAAAAGTAAAGTGTTCTGGAACACACCTCTAATGTCTGGGAGGACAGCTGTGTCTTCTTATGATCGATGTCTTGGTACCACTTCCAGATATAAAATACTCTGTTGGATAGACCACAGCTCTGATCCAGCATGGAAGTTCTTAGGTCTTTAGGAACTAAACATCAAACAAATAAAGACTCACAGACTCTTTGCTTATATAAACTCACAGCACTATTTGAACGCCTGTTATGACACAGGAATTTAATATAGCATATGGAAGTCCATCAGCATATTCAGCTCAGTCCAGTTCAGTTCAGTCGCTCAGTCTTGTCCGACTCTTCACGACCCCATGAATCGCAGCACGCCAGGCCTCCCTGTCCATCACCAACTCTCCGAGTTCACTCAGACTCACGTCCATTGAGTCAGTGATCCCATCCAGCCATCTCATCCTTGGTCATCCCCTTTTCCTCCTGCCCCCAGTCCCTCCCAGCATCAGAGTCTTTTCCAATGAGTCAACTCTTTGCATGAGGTGGCCAAAGTACTGGAGCTTCAGCTTTAGCATCATTCCTTCCAAAGAAATCCCAGGGTTGATCTCCTTCAGAATGGACTGGTTGGATCTCCTTGCAGTCCAAGGGACTCTCAAGAGTCTTCTCCAACACCACAGTTCAAAAGCATCAATTCTTCTGCACTCAGCCTTCTTCACAGTCCAACTCTCACATCCATACATGACCACAGGAAAAACCATAGCCTTGACTAGATGGACCTTTGTTGGCAAAGTAATATCTCTGCTTTTGAATATGCTATCTAGGTTGGTCATAACTTTTCTTCCAAGGAGTAACCATCTTTTAATTTCATGGCTGCAGTCACCATCTGCAGTGATCTTGGAGCCCCCAAAAGTAAAGTCTGACACTGTTTCCACTGTTTCCCCATCTATTTCCCATGAAGTGGTGGGACCAGATGCCATGATCGGAAATATCTTTTAAAAGTTCTTAAGATCTTGAAACTGAGAGAATTATTTGTGTAAAGAAGAGGAAAGCCTCTTCATTCAACACATGTTTATTGTGCCCCTACTTTGTGGAGAGAGTTCTGTATATAATGGGAATATGGGTATATTCTAAATTTAAAAATACACCAAACCAAAAAAAAAAAAAACAAAAAAAACAGAAGGTTGGAAGATTAGACTGTAATAGGAGTAGTGGCTGCATGCAGTCAAAATACAAGTTAACAGTGCAACATAGCTTTGGTATTAAGAAACACTGACAGTGTCATGATACTGTAAGTCTGAACAATACTTTAAGTATGCTATACTTTACTTAATATATAGTAAGAAATATACGTATATAATATATTATATATAACATTAAATATGACTAAATCTATAAGAGTCCAGGTTTCTTGTTAACAGATGAGATAACCAGGAGTTAGAAAGAGCAGGAAAGGACAGAAGGCAGTTAGGCAGTCGCTTTAAATTTCACAATGATGTGATAAATAAACCAGGCTAATACCAGGTGACAGGTTTTCTGCTTAAGAGAAGTCATATTAAGACATGACCTGAGTGGGAAAGAAGAAATCCAAAGGGAGAGGATGTATATATGCCTGGCAGAGTCACTTTTCTGTACAGTAGAAACTAGCACAACATTGAAAAGCAACTGTATTCTAGTAAAAGTTAATTTTAAAAAGGAATATTTCCAGGAGACGAGTGGGTAAAATGGCCATCTACCTCCTAAAAAACAATACCTCTCTTGTGCCTTTATGCATTCCCTCCTGCAGTCATTTATTGAATTACTGTCAGTGGGTCCATATGCTACACACCATTTTGGACAGGACCTTTTTCTTCTGCCTGTTCTTCCATTATTCCTGGATGAAAGGACAGGTAGGAAAAAAAAGGGATAATAATTTTCTGACTTTTAAGGGCCTATTGCACGTATTAAAGAAATCCCTCCTTCTCCAAAATGTCTACCCATTTCAAAAAGAGGAATAAAGACTTCAGAAACCATCTACTTTTCCTGTTGAAAACTTCAGGGTATGAATAAGCTAAGTTTAGAATCATTTGTATTTGTAAAGTGCTACCTTGATGTAAAAAAAAATTAAAAATTAAGAATGGAAATGTTTATGCCTTCCCACCCTCCAAAAAAAAAAAAAAAAAGCAGTAGGGAAGCGCAGTGTGTGAAATGTATATTTTACAGAGCAGGAAGTAAAGCATAAGCTCAGCATTGGGAGGAATGTCAGTCTCTGCTCTGTGTTAGACCTGTTGGTTCCTCCTGGTGCAGACCCATCACTAGCCTCCCGGCTTGCAAGGTGAGCGACTTAGTCTGATCGAGTCCACAGGGAATGATGCCACGAAGCATTTGCTGCTAGGCAGTGAAGTGTAAGCAGGTCCGAAAGCGCAGCATGGTGAGTGTTGATGGATGCGTAGGAACTAAATCATATACGCTGTAGGCTCCAGGGCAGTGGAGCCCACGTACCTTCACACTCCCAGGAGACCACGGCAGCAGCAGAACTCAGGCTACAGGAAAACGGAGCCTTTGGGTACCAGCGCATAACTTAGCAACATGGGGGTGATAAGTCAAAGTTTGTGTTTACAACTCTGGACAATTGCTCATTTATTTCCCTCTCCATGCTCTGATATACTGTGTGTGTGTTTGCATAGCTGTAACTGAACTCCTTAGAATCACCAAATATCATGACAGATTTTCAAATTCAATGTGCAACCCCCTAAAGCATTTCAGCCATATATTTCCCAATCTGAACTTGTAACATTGTGTTCCGTAAGGAAAATTTACTCCACATGCTTCACAGCTAACTGTGAATAAACATACGTCCGACATTCCACAAAATAGACGTTTTTCTCACTTCCAAAATTTAAAACAAATAGAAAGGAAAGGTTTTTTGGAGAATGTTTGGAAAGTACCAAAACAAGGACTTACAAATATTCTTAAGTAATAAAACAAAATCTGTGTGATTTGAAAATCATTTACCTTGTATTTAACCCACTGTTGTTAGAGATTTAATTTTCAAAATACATTTTTCTGTTCAATAAAAGGAATATCTATACAAACAAACAAGCAACTTGGTTAAAGTAATTAGTGCCCAGAACTGCCATGAGAATAATGAAAATTTCATAATATATAATAAATAACCTAACCAGTAAATAAATTTGACTTCTAAAGTTTTATTATCTTTTCAAATTTATAAATCTTTTAAGCCATTTACTTCAAAGCAGGATATTGAACTCACTCAGTTTCAAAATAATGTTAACACCTTTGATAAACTTGATTGACTCTTTACATCTAAAATAACACATTTTAAAAACTGTGTGATTATATAATTTAACAGCTTTCCTAACTATTTTATTAGCATCATTTAAAAACATTGTCAGTTATGTCATAAACAATATTCAATAATCTTGCCGAAATTTAAGTAGGCTTCTACTGTTGTTTTTGGAGTTTTTAAAAGTGTTTAACTTGAAATGCCGTTAACATTATTTTTTCTAGTCAGAAGATCGTAAAATTAAAAAAAAATTTTTAAGTATTGTTAGATTTAAGACCACCTGCTCCATTCTTCCTAATATAGAAAGTATTCTATTTGTTTTCTGTTTGAAATCATTGTTAGCATTTTTTATGTATACATTTTTTAAACTTTAATTTTTTAAAGAATGTTTTCATTAGGTCAACTAAAAAAATATTGAAAAAGATCTAAGCATTTCTACAAAATTTATTTCATGTTTAAGAGAAAGATGAACACACTTCTAGTTTTTCACCCTATGCCAAAGTTTCAGCCCAGAGAGGATGTTTATGGTTCAGATAGAAAAAAAAACCTAAGAAATATAAATGTGGAGACAACCTTAACTACAGTGTTATGAATGCAAAGTTGTAATTTTATATGTTAATCTATCAATACACAGCATGTGCAAACATATGTTTATAGACAAGGAAACAGGAATATACAAATGAGGAGATAAAATTCTTGTATCTCATTTGGTGCTCTGTAATTTCTCTCAATTTATGAATGTTTTGTTTTTGTGTTATGATTTCATTTGAAGTTGACATGATGTAACTTGGGCTTATTTGCAAAGACCTCATTGCAAACAGTCTCAAAGCCGGGACTGCCAGCCTGCTCAGAAGATGGGGCAGAAACTTTCCCACTGGGACCTTTACATGCAGGACAAGAAAATCAGAACATTGTGCAAGGGGAAATTTTTGAGGGCTCTTTGATAGGCAGGACAGGGATGCATTCAATTTTATGAGCACATCTGTTATATCAACCTCTCTAAATTTGGCCCCTAGGCTTCAGCAGAAAATCTGCGGCAAAAGAAAGATAAGGCAGTGGTTTAACAGTCTGCCTCTGAGCCACCTTTAAGTCCAGCTCATTTGCTAATCGTGATGAAACTAAAACAAATAAGGGACAAATAAGACAGTTTCTTTTGTGAAGAAGCCCCTTGTGCAAAAGACTCCCCTCTGTTGATGGCCGGGTCCCCAGTGCATGGTGCTCAGACAAAGATTAAAGAAGATCTGAGACTCTGCTTGTTTCTTTTCTTTTTACTCAAGTTACATGCTTTTGCAAAACAGTTAGGTGAAGTCTGCTATGGAATTAGCAGATGGCTTTAATTTTCATTTGGGATGTAAGGCGTAACCCAATTTTCTTTACTAATGTGATGGATGAGTTTTAGGAAGGTTTAAAATTCTAAATTGAATTTTGATAGTTGTATAAATATGCAGGATTACATTATTGAAAGCTGGCATTGGAGTTTGAAGCTATGGAAGAAAGCTTTAGATAGAATACGGCAGCAGAGATTCTTTTTTTTTTTTTTAAAGAAACAATATCTCCAGGAGAAAGATCCTTGCGGCTAAAATTCTTAAGATACATTTTATTTCATAGGACAAACATTTAAGATCTTTAAGTTTATTTTTTATTATTTTTCCAAAATAATCTAGCATTTTTCTTCTGATTGTAAACAAAATAGATATGCCTCATAAACAGTACATAAAGTAATAATAGAAGTCCACTGTCCAAACATCATCCCCCCACACTACCATGTTTCTCAACACACTCAGAAAACACACATTCTTATGAAATGGTCATAGTAGTATCCATATTTTGTAAACTGCCTTTTTTTCACTTAACTGTGTGAAAAAATATATGTGTTGGAATGTGTATTTAGAAACCACAAATACTTCCTTGTTAACAAATATAGATTTATAGTCTCAGTTTTATTTTCTGAATAAAATTTTATTTTAGAGAGACATAGATTTTTAATTAGTCTTCTACACTGGATATATAGATTCCCAATGTTTTGCTATTATAAAATCAGAATGTATTATTGTTTTTATTCAGATACTATTTATTGTTAATTTCTGATTTTTACATATTCTCCTCTTTTTCTTCATTTGAAACAAATAATTTGCCTTCTTATTAACTTGTTAAAATTCTTTAAATATAAAAAAAATAATACTTTGTCACAGATATGTCAGTTTTCTTAAATTTTAATTATTACATTACATTTAGCCACATAGAATATTTTAGTGTGTTTAGCTATATCTGTTGTACTGTAATTTCTGGTAAAAAGAAAGCATTTTTATTTACACTTTTAAATCTGAAGTATTTTGACACTTTTCAGAATCAAAGTTCACTTTTCTTTGTTTATATTTTGCTATTTATGTTGTGCATGGTTTCACCAGTTGGTTCATTAACTCTGATGGCAGTTTTGAATTTTATTATTTCAATAATGTTCTTTGTCTCTTAGAGGAATAGTGACTCAAACCTAACGCTTAGCATTAAAGTGAAAGTGTTAGTCACTTGGCCATGTCCAGTTGTGCCACACCACGGACTGCAGCCCACCTGGCTCCTCTGTCCATGGAATTTCCCAGGCAAGAATACTGGAATGGGTTGCCATTCCCCTCTCTAGGGGATCTTCCTGATCGAGGGATTGAACCCGGGTCTCCCACACTGCAGGCAGACTCTTTACCATCTGAGCCACCAGGGAAACTGGTGAAAACACACTACACAGGTGTAAGCTATATAAAGGTGAAGGAATATGGAGAGATACTCTCATTCATGAAGCTAAAATTCTTGGTGTTGGGACAAACACTCAAATTTCCAAAGATAATTATAACTCTTAAGAAGAAGCAGAAACTGCCTGAGCTCATGATAGAGGGACTAACCCTAGTCTGTGGCAATCCGAGAGGTCTCCTTGAAGAAGTGTCATTCTAGATGAGATTTGAGAGCTGGCTGAGAATAAGTGCGATGAAGAGGAAAGCAGATTACATTCTAGGCAGGAGAGACATGTGCAAAGCACGGAAGAGACCAACACAGGGAAGAGACCAGCACAAAAGATGGGCGTAACAACAAAATGATGAGAAGGCAACACTAACCATCCAAGTTGGCTGTGGTGAAGTTGTTGTTGTTCGGTGGCTCTGTCATCTCCGACTCTTTGCGACCCCATGGTCTGCAGCACGTCAAGTTTCCCTGTCCTTCACAATCTCCAGGAGCTTGCTCAAACTTAGGTCCACTGAGTTGGCGATGCCATCCAACTATCTCATCTTCTGTTGTCCCCCTCTCCTCTTCCCCTCAATCTTTCCCAGCATCAGGGCCTTTTCTAATGAGTTGACTCTTCGCATCAGATGCCAAAGTATTGGAGTTTCAGCTTCGGCAGCAGTCCTTCCAATGAATATTCAGGACCGATTTCCTTTAGGACTGACAGGTTTGTCAAACCTTGCTGTCCAAGGGACTCTCAAGAGTCTTCTCCAACATCACAGTTCAAAAGCATCAATTCTTCGGTGCTCAGTCTTCTTTATGGTCCAACTCTCACATCCATACATGACTACTAGAAAAACCATAGTTTTGACTAGATGGACCTTTGCTGGCAAAATGACATCTCTGCTTTTTAATATGCTTTCTAGGTTGGGTCAAATCTTTTCTTCCAAGGAGCAAGTGTCTTTTAATTACATGACTGCAATCACCATCTACAGTGATTTTGGAGCCCAAGAAAATAAAGTCTGTCATTGTTTCCATTGTTTCCTCATCTATTTGCCACGAAATCATAGGACCAGATGGCATGACCTTAGTTTTCTGAATGTTGAGTTTAAGCTAGCTTTTTCACTCTTCTTTTTCACTTTCATCAAGAGACTTTTGAGTTCCTCTTCACTTTCTGCCATAAGGGCAGTGTCATCTGCATATCTGTGGTTATTGATATTTCTCTGGGCAATCTTGANCCAGATGGCATGACCTTAGTTTTCTGAATGTTGAGTTTAAGCTAGCTTTTTCACTCTTCTTTTTCACTTTCATCAAGAGACTTTTGAGTTCCTCTTCACTTTCTGCCATAAGGGCAGTGTCATCTGCATATCTGTGGTTATTGATATTTCTCCGGGCAATCTTGATGCCAGCTTGTGCTTCATCCATTCTGGCATTTTGCATGATGTACTCTGCATTTAAGTTAAATAAGCAGGGTGACAATATACAGCCTTGACGTACTCCTTTCCCAATTTGGAACCAGCCTTCTTGTTCCATGTCCAATTCTAATGATTGCTTCTTGACCTGCATACATTTCTCAAATTTCTCAGGAAGCAGGTAAGGTGGTCTGGTATTCTTATCTACTAGACTACTATGCAAGTGGAGACCTTCAGTAAACCTTAGATAGGTGGATGGATCTATGTATTTGAATCTCTGCACAATGGTCTAGAACAGTTATCCTCAGAAAACTATATTACTGACTGCCATTCTGGGGGTTATAGTTGGCAACACGTGGGGATATTTTTGGTGTTCAATGCTGAGGCATTGGAGGCTATTCCTGGCATCTAGAGTAGGGATGCTGTTAAACATCTTACAACACCTTGGAGAGTTCCTCCCAATAAGGCTGATCCTATCCAAAATATGGAAAGTTCCACAGCTGAAAAACTTGGTTAATACAATGGATATCAATGGGTATGTTTTGATTGATTTTTGAAGCTATATAGGCAAATAAGATCACCTAAGATTCCGGAATAAGAAGAAAAGGGGACCAAAGAAGAAAAGGGGACCAAAGACAGAATCTTTGGAAATTAGAATTGTTTACGTCACAGGGAGAAGAGGGGATGTCTTTAAAAGAAGCAGATAAAAGAACAGCCTGGAGATGTGGATACAAGAGTTTTACCACTATTACATGGAAACCAATTGTATCGTTTTTTATTGCTATGTAACAAATTACCCCCAAACTGAACTCAACATCTTAAAATAATAAATATGCATTATCTCACACGGTTTCTGAAAACCAAGACTCTGAGAGCTTCTCATCTGTATGGTTCAGACTCAAGGTCTTTCACAAAGTTTCGGTCACATTCTCACCTTGGGGTACACTCATCCAAAGATTCAACTAGGATGAGGGGTTTGGGCTTCCAAGCTCAAGGCTGGGGTTGTTGGCAGACTCAGTTCCTCTCTGGCTGTTGACCAGAAATTTTAGGGCTGCACCACATGGGCCTCACAAGAGGGCTGCTTAAAAGCCAGGACAGCTTGCTTCCCCCTCAGTGAGAGATGGCAGAGAGAGAGCAAGAGAATTCAACACAGAGGTCACCATCTTTTTATATCCTAATCTCATTAGCGTCATATATCACGTTTGTCATTCATTAGTGAGAGTGGCTGAATCCAGGCCACACTCAAGGGGAACAGAATTCAGCTCCATCTCTTGGAGACTTGTTTGGAATTCTTGCTTGAAAGTCGGGGAATAGTGAAGGACAGGAAAGCCTGGCCACAATCCATGTGGTATCAAAGAGTTGGACATGACTTAGAACTGAACAGTAGCAACAAACATCAGCAACAGATACAAAATAGACAGCTGGTCAGCCAATGAGCTTACTCAGTCTGAGTTTAGCAGTTGTCCCCTGGTCATATCTGGTCCAGAGAGCAAAGTCCCTTGGTCCACACATCCTTCAGGGCTCATCGTGGAAAAACACAGTTCTCAGAGAGAAGTGTACCCTGGGTAGCAGGGGGTGTTTGTCAAAGGAAGGAAAAAAAAAAAGCTAGCTCTAGCAGAGAGGAGTTAACTTATTTTACCTGTTTCACCCTCTGTGGTTAGCTAAAACCAGATTTTCATCAAGAAGTTGACTTATATTCTATGTGAATTTTCTGTGGGGAGAAAAAAAAAGATAATGGCTGACTTTTGGCTACAAGAATTAGTTTTACCAAGATCAGATAAAGCTCAATGTTTCAGTGAAGATTTAAATAGTTCCAAAATATTGACTGGTTTTATCTTCTAGAGGAAAATATATTGCCAACAGTACAGATTTTACTTTCCTCAAATGTTCCTCATTAGTACCTGATGTTATACCTCCTTTTCTACTCATATTGACCATAGGTTAAGACTTGTTAAGGCATTTCCCTTTTGTTGGCTTCAGTACTAAAAACCAACTTGAATTGAAGCAAAAGATAAAATGAATTTGACCTATGACTTATTCACAGGCTGTGACAATTTATCCAGCTTCATTATCATCACTTGATTATGTGCTGACTGCCCATCATGTATATTTCTTGGTGTCATTTTTTCTTGCTTCTTCATGGAATGTGGGCCCCTGAACTGCATTCCCCGGGAAAACTTACAGCATTGGCATCTGGTTTTGTGTGTGCATTTTACGCTATGTTTTTCTTGGAGGGGCCTGATAAAAACAGTGTTTAAAGAAGAAATGGCTTTATTACCGTGTCACCCATTGTAATGGAAACATATACAGTGAGTCACATCTGTGCGCAGAAACGCACTGAGGACATGAATGTCCTGAGGAACTCGGGCACAGACTCAGGCCGAACATTGGCCTAGGCCCACAGCATCCCAGACGCTGGCAGCAGAAGCTCATTGGAATCATAAATGCTGACCATGGCAACTTATTTGTGGAAGCTGACAGCCATCATTGGCTTATTTATTCTCAGCAGGATACAGAATCAGCCTGGCTCACTGCTCAGGATCCTTGTGGTTTCCAGGTGATCAGCCCTATCAGAGACCATGACTAAGTCCACTTACATGGATCAGACTACAGCTGCACCATGTTTTCACTACCAGGATTTTTTAAAATATTGCTCATTCAAATTACCATTATAAGCAGTAAAACATGAAAGAGGACTACGCTACTTTAAAAATTGCATGTTAACAAGCTAAGGTCAAATTATACATTTTCCAGCAATCAGATCAATATTGTCAATATTACACTGAAAAGGAACAGTCTACAGCAAAACACTCACCACAGTCATCACTACTGAAGAAATACAAAACTCTTTTGAACTCCTGACATGCTGGAATGTAAAGTAATTTCTTTGAAAGAAGCCATTTTCATCTCTTCATTAAGTTATTGTCTTATAATTCAAGGGTCTGAAAGAGAAGCTCAGGTTATAGACCAAAAATGTTTTTAAATACTGACAATGAAATTCATTCATTTTGCTAACGTCAATAATTGAATAAGTGAAAGTCTCATTTTTTTTAGAAGTTGCAAAGTGAAAGAACAGCTCATCTCTCCAGCTGGGAGAGAGTGACAAGATGAAAAAGCACTGAATGGTGGATAACCAGAAAGTTACTGAAATTTGCAACTGGCTACCTTTACTCAGTCTGGCCACAGTATATGCTTGCATTTGATTGTGCATATCATATTTGGATGCATTTAATTGGGTTGAGGTGAAACAGAATTATCTAATGACAAGGTAAGTGTGCTTGCTTGTCATGGTGACCCACTCTTGCCTGGAAGATTTCATGGACAGAGGAGCCTGGTAGGCTATAAGGCCATGGGGTCATCAAGAGCTGGACATGACCAAGCGACTAACATACATAAGATAAGTGTGTGTGCGTGCTTAGCTGCTTCAGTCGTGACCTACTCTTTGTGACCCTGTGAATTGTAGCCTGCCAGGTTCCTCTGTCCATGGGATTCTCTAGGCAAGAACACTGCAGTGGGTTGCCATGCCCTCCTCTAGGGAATCTTCCCGACTCAGGGATCAAACCTGCATCTCCTGCTGCAAGTGGATTCTTTACCCACTGAGCCACCTGGGAAGCCCAACAATGTAAGCATTTGAGTAAAAAATTCCAATATCAACAAAGGTAGATTTTCACCAAGTCACACTTTATCAACAATTCCATTCCTATATCCATCTTACATTTTATTCTTCATGAAACTCATATCTAAATGAAATAGCCACAGTGACATATTTTGGGGGCAATGATTTTAAAAGAAACCTGTGACTTCAAGAACCTCAGAGTTTTACAAATTCCAGCTAAAGCCATTGATATGTTGGGAAAATGTTCTTGCCCTAGCTTTAAGTCTAGAGAAGCCAGGAGGAGCATGAGGAAGATAAGTCCTCAAGGTCACCCAAGGTTAGTGAACAAGACTTGAAATCTAAAACTCCTGGCACCTACTCTGCAATTTTAACCAGTATCTCATTCTGCTTATCTCATTCTGATCTGCCTAATGAGCAGCTGTCGAGCATTAAGCAAAATCATCCCATCCCTTCCTGCTAAAAATACACTGTATATGCCAATGTTCACAAAGGAAGCAAAGGAGATGATGTATAGTTTTCTGTGTCCAGGTGCTTTATTCAGTCCCGGGTCTTTATTTAGTTCTTGACACATTTTGATACTCATCATGGGTACTGACACTTCATGACAGCCCTGAATCACCATGACTGGGAGCAGTTGTATGAGATCTTTACACATACACAATTTGAGGGGGAAAAGATGGTACACCAGGGACAAGAGTGTTTATGGAGCTAGATCCAGAGTGGGATGGTGCCTTAAGAGACTGGAACATACTTTGACCCACTCTGTGCATTTTCAGTTACTTCTTCCCTGAGAAATTCCAAAAAGAAGCATCTTAGATGAGTATATTATTTATTTTCAAAAGAAGATTTTTCTTATTTTTAAATTTACTCTAATCTTTTTCTCTTCTACTTAATGGCAGAGTTAGCATCCAATTCACCTAGTCAATAAAATATACTCATTAAAAATAAGTACCAGTTGCACCTAGGCATTTCAACAATATAGATTAATTGTCTTAATTATCATCATAATCATGCCCCATATTTTAAAAGTACATCTTTCGTTTGCTTTCAAACTACTCTACAAATATATTTGCATATATGCAATACACTAAAAAGTAATCTAGAGAGCAGTTGTAAGCTGCATGTGCATCAAAATATATTTTTAATTAATTTTTATACTATTGTCAAGGTTCCGTCCATTTATAGTTAATTACAAAATAACAAGACAAGGATGCCCACCCTCACCACTTTTACCTAACATAGTTATGGAAGTCCTGACTACAGAATCAGAGAAGAAAGAGAAATAATAGGAATCCAAATTGGAATGGGAGAAGTAAAAATGTCATTGTTTGCAGATAACATGATATGATACACAGAAAATCCCTAAAGACACCACTAGAAAACTACTAGAGCTCATCAGTGAATTTTATAAGTTGCAGGTTATAAAATTAATATACAGCAATCTGTTGCATTTGTATACACTAACAGCAAAGTATCAAAAAGAGAAATTAAGGAACCAATTTCATTTACCACTGCATCATAAAACAAAACAAAACAAAACAAAAAAACCTAGGAAGAATCCTACTTAAGGAAGCACAAGACCTGTATTTCAAAACCTATTAGACACTCATGACAGAAACTGAAAAGGCACAAACATTGGATTGGAAGAATTACTATTGCTAAATGACCATACTACCCAAGACAATCCATAGATTCAATGCAATCCATATGAAAATACCAAGGGCATTTTCCACAGAACTAGAACAAATAGTTTTAAAATTTTCATCAAAATGCCAAATATCTTGAGTAGTCAAAACAGTCTCAAGAAAGAACAGAGCAAGAATAATCATGCTCCCTGATTTAAGGCTATACTACAAAGATATAATCATCAAAACAGCATGGTACTGTCATAAAAATAGATATGTAGATCAATGGAACAAGATAGAAAGCTCAGAAATAAACTCACTCACTCATGATCAATTAATCTATGACAAAGGAGGTAAGAACATGCAACAGAGAAAATCAGTCTCTTCAGTAAGTAGTACTGACAAAACAGGACAACTACATGTAAACCAATGAAATTAGAATACTCTGTAACATCATATATAAAAATGATTAAAGACCTAAGAGTAATGTCAGATATTATTTATAAATTTTGATACACATTATACATACAATGAAAGATCTTCAACTAAGCTCATTATATATTGCAATCACAAAGTACATTACACTTTAGATGTAAATTTATGATTTTTTCATTTTGTTGTTATTCAGTCACTAAATCATGTCTTACTGTTTGTAAACCCATGGATTGCAGCACACCAGGCCTCCCTGTCCCTCACTATATCCAAGTTCATGACCACTGAGTCAGTTCATGACCATTGAGTCAGTGATGTTATCCAAACATCTCACCTCCTCCTGCCTCTTCTCCTTTTGCCTTCAGTCTTTCCCAGCATCAGGGTCTTTTCCAATGAGTTTTTCATGCTGTGTGTCTTATAAACTATGACATTTTACATTCAGGGTTTAGACTATATCTAGTGATTACAAAGATAAATATACAATGTAGAAATTAATCTCAACTGGGATACATGGTTGTGATTCATCATAACTGAAACCAGGAGATGAGCTAAAGAAGCTCCGAGGTAGAATGATGAACAGGGCAACTCTGCAAACTTTGCATTATTAGAATGGCTATCAGGATTGGACTGGTGTGTGGGTGTGTGTGGGGGTGTGTGTGTGTACTCTAGCATTCTAAGAATGTGACAGGTAGATCTTTGACTAGGAAAGCAGACATATAAAGGAAGAAGCAGCTCCACTTTTCTGAGGGTAAAGAAATAGATCTGTTTAACAGAAGCTGGTGGTATTAAAAAAAAAACTGAATTGTATCAGAGTCATTATTGTATTTTTTAGAAAGGTCAGAGGGAAAGTGCAGAATTAATTTGCGAATGACCTCACTATTAAATTCATAGAAATGATTTCCACAGTTATCGCTCTGACTAATTTATTTCGAAAATAGAGTGGGATCAAGAAGATATTTTTATCCAAAGTATGTTGATTTATGTGAGGACCCCAAGATTGCTTAGAAGCAACAGTCACTAAGGAATACTGATTATTGCCAAATTTATGTAAACAGTGATGCTAATTGTCAGATGAATTACAACTCAAAGGTGTCTGTTTAATATATAAAAAATGAATCCTGCAGTATCTAGGTGTGGGCACGTATGTGTGTATGTGATATTGGAGAGTGGAAAGAAAGGGGAAAATTCAAATTTAAAAAATTAATTATGCTGTAAACAAAAATAAACTTACTCTAAGATGTTTAAGGAAAATTACAGGCTATACAGTATCTAAACCAACTTTTATAAAGAAACATAAGTAGGAAAAATCATACTGTCTCATATTGTTGCAAATAATACATGCCTGGCTAGCTCAGTCTGTAGAGAATGAGACTCTTAATCCCAAAGCCAAGAGCTCAAGCTCCACATTGGGCAGTTGCCTTCCTTTATTTAGGGCTTCCCAGGTGGTAGAGTGGTAAAGAATCCTCTTGCCAATGCAAGAGACGCAGGAGATTCTGATTCCATCATTGTATTGAGAAGATCCTCTGGAGGAGGAAATGGCAACCCACTCCAGTATTCTTGCTTGGGAAAATCCATGGACAGAGGAGCCTGGTGGGCTACAGTCCACGGGGTTGCAAACAGCCAGACTGGAAAGAGTACATATGCACACTCACATAATCAATATTATGTGATTTCAGCAGACAGACATATAAATCAATCGAACAAAACAAAGAACTCAGAAACAGACATAAACAAATATGTCCCAACAATTTTTGACAAATATGCGAAAGCACTTTATTAGAAGGGCAAACTTCAAAAATGATTTTTGATTAACTGGATATTCATAAGAAATACAAATGAACACCTACCTAAAGAACACTTATCTCACATTTTACACAAAAATTAACTCAAACAGAATCAATAACTTAATTATAAAATGTAAAACTATAAAAACATTTGAAAAATAGAAATTCTTCTGATCTATCTAGGTTTGGGCAAAGAGTTCTAGATTGACAGTACAAACATAATCAATAAAAGGAAAAATTGACAATTTGGACTTCATCAAAGTTATTTTTTTATATATTCTGCAAAAGTAAACCTCTCCGGGTATGAGAATAAGAAGAAAAGTGTAGTAAGTAGAATAATGGTGTTATAAATATGTTTTATTTTCTCACCCCAAATTCATTGTTGATGTGTATGTTGCTTCGCAAGGGGAAATTAAAATTTCGATAGAATTAAGGTTGCTAATCAGCTGATTTTAAGATAAAGATATTATCTTTTAAAAATGGAAGAAGGAAACAGAAAAGATTCAGAAGGCTTTGTGTGAAAGCCTTAAGTTAGCATCACTGACTTTGCAGATAGATGTCTATGAGCCAGTGAATGTGGGCAGCCTCTAGAATCTGTAAAATGTAAACAAATTCTCCCCAACAGCCTTCAGCAATGAGAACAACCTACTGATACTTGAGTTTAAGCCCAGTGAGACACATTTCAGACATGAGACCTTCAGAACTGTAATGCAAAATATTTGTGTAAAGTCACTAAGTCTGTGATTATTATTACAGCAGAAATAAGAATTGATGCTTTTGAACTGTGGTGTTGGAGAAGACTCTTGAGAGTCCCTTGGACTGCAAGGAGATCCAACCAGTCCATTCTGAAAGAGATCGGCCCTGGGATTTCTTTGGAAGGAATGATGCTAAAGCTGAAGCTCCAGTACTTTGGCCACCTCATGCAAAGAGTTGACTCATTGGAAAAGACCCTGATGCTGGGAGGGATTGGGGGCAGGAGGAGAAGGGGACAACCAAGGATGAGATGGCTGGATGGCATCACGGACTCAATGGACATGAGTCTGAGTGAACTCCGGGAGTTGGTGATGGACAGGGAGGCCTGGCGTGCTGCCATTCATGGGGTCGCAAAGAGTCGGACATGACTGAGCAACTGAACTGAACTGAACTGAACTGAAGAAACTAATACAGTGAACTGCAGACTGAGAGGAAAAAATTATGAATCCGTATCCAACAAGGGGCCAGGATCTGAATATATAAAGTCGAATCTTTGAATGACATACAGTAGAGATAGAAAACACTAGTATGCTCAAGCACCCTCAGCACTCTGAGTAAAGAAGACCAAAGCCTTGGCCAGCATTTTGAAAATTTGGAACATGAATGCAGGATTCAGTTTTCTCTAACCCAGGGAGAAGCTGGGATTTTTTAAATTTTTGCCTGCTTACCCTGTGCTGACATGAGGGCTATGGTCAATTCGTTGTTGTTATTGTTCAGTCGGTAAGTCATGTACAACTCTTTGCAACCTTGCAGAGTGTAGCACATCAGGCTTCTCTGTCCTTCACTATCTCCAAGAGTTTGCTCAAATTCATGTTTATTGAGTCAATGATGCTATCTAACCATAACAGCCTCTGCTACCCTCTTCTCCCCCTGTCCTCAATCTTTCCCAGCATGTGGGTCTTTTCCAGTGAGTTGGCTCTTTGGATCAGGTGGCCAAAGTATCGAATCTGCAGCTTCAGCATCAATTCTTCTAATGAATATTCAGGATTGGTTTCCTTTAGGATTGACTGGTTTGATCTCCTTGCTGTCCAAGGGACTCTCAAAGAGTATTCTCCAGCAATACAATTTGAAAGCATTGATTCTTTGGCACTCAACCTTCCTTATGGTCCAACTCTCATTTCTCATATCTGTACATGACTACTGGAAAAAACAATTCTTTTGACTATATGGGCCTTTGCCAGCAAGATGATCTCTCTGTTTTTTAATGTGCTGTCTAAGTTTGTCATAGCTTTCCTTCCAAGGAGCAAGCATCTTTTAATTTCAAGGCTGCAGTCACAGTCCTCAGGAATTTTGTAGCCTAAGAAAAGAAAATTTGTCAATGCTTCCACTATTTCCCTTCTATTTGTTGAATACATGCATGAAAAATCTATACTACCATCTTTATTTGCTTTAAACCTAGGGTCCTCTTGTGTCACAATCAGATTCAGGCCACATAGCAGCCACGCTTACGGGCATTCTCTGGAAAAGACAGAACATTGGAAACATCGTGTATTTCCTCCTTCCTTCCCCAGGAAAAGCTGTGAGCTTGGTGTTTCCACCCAATGGTGTGGCACTTTGCCAAGGGGAGTGGTTGTGTGGTAAGAAGGAGGTTCAGATTTTTCAACCAGCTTCACGGTGGCTGGTTTTGCATTCTCCTGGAGTTCAGGGGACTCTCAACTGGTGTCTGGATTTCTCACATGAGGAATAGGTCCATGTATTGTTGAATTAGTGGATGCAAGGAGAATGGATGACATCCCATTCCATCGTCCTGATGTCACTTCTTATATGATTTGATTATTTTAAATCTTTTAATTTTGTTTCTTGTCTCATGATGTGACCTATCTTGGTGAATGTTTTATGCTCATTTCAAATGGGGGGCCTTTCCCTGGCTCAGATGGTAAAGAGTTAGTCTGCAATGAGGGAAACCCAGGTTTGATCCCTGGGTTGGGAAATCCCCTGGAGAAGGAAATGGCTACCTACTCCAGTACTCTTGCCTGGAGAATTCCATGGACAGAGGAGTCTGGTGGCTACAGTCCATGGGGTGTCATAGAGTCAGCCACTACTGAGCAACTAACACTTTCAATAAAATGTGTGTTATTATGTTGTTTGCAGTGTTACATAGTTCCGTTTGTGTTCTGGCCACCCAGTAATCATTCTGAAACCTGGTAGAGGTATATTTTTAATTCTATGGTTTAAGATTGGTTTCATTTCTGAACAACTTGGAGGTGACGGTGTCAAAGCACCTGCGTATAGTTGTTTATGCACAATTGGGTTCATTCTTGAGCTATATCATAGTCACAATTGCAATGTCAGAGCATGAAGGTCACGGGCAGGCAAAATGCTACTTACCATGGTCCTAAAACAGTTGTTCTCATGCACTCTCTTTATGTTTATCTGTATTTAATAGAAGAAGCAGAG
Source organism: Aepyceros melampus (assembly GCA_006408695.1). NCBI lineage: Eukaryota > Metazoa > Chordata > Mammalia > Artiodactyla > Bovidae > Aepyceros > Aepyceros melampus. The sequence goes on from SJXQ01011440.1 coordinate 428,805, forward strand.
TGGAATGTGATTATTAAATTTTCCTTATAAAATAAATCCTCCAACTCATGCATTTCTAATTTAAGTAACTCCAGAAGCTTGGTATCATTTTTAAAAATAGTTTTCATTCTCCTACTTAAGAGCTCAATTTTTTTCTCTAACTTATTGAACATATGGAATACAGCTATAATACCATTTCCTCTCCTTGTCTATTACTTCTATCACTTATATCATTTCTAGGTTTATTTCTCCTCATTGATTTTTCTTACTCATTATGAGTTGTATTCTCTCAATTCTCTGTATGCCTGGTAATTTTACATAGAAACCCCTATCATTGGGAAATTTACTTTATTGGATGCTAAAAGTGTTAGTATCTATAATAGTGTCTGTTAATCTGGGTTGCATTAGTTATTTGAAAAGACCTTAATCTTTGGACACTTGCCTTTAAGCTTTGATAGGCAGAAATGGAGAAAATTTTTGCTGCTGTTGTTCAGTTGCTAAGTCATGTCCAATTTTTGGCAACCCTATGAGCTACAGCCCTCCAGGCTCTTCTGTCCTTGGGATTCCCCAGGCAAGAATACTGGGATGGGTTTCCATTTTCTTCTCCAGGTGATCTCCACAACCCAGGGATCAAACCCGCATCATCTCCTGCATCGGCAGGTGGGTTCTTTATCTTTGAGCCACGAAGGAAACCCCAGCATCTGCTCTATCCTTCCCTTTTTACCTTGTGCAGGTTTAACCATCTTTGAATATTTGCCTCATTTCTCTCCTTAAGTCAAGAATACAACCAACAGTTCTATCTGACGATGCCACACAATTACATATGCAATAACTTTTAGAGATATGAATGACTATTCAATATAACAGACCATATATGTAAAACAGACTTACTGAATTTTATGCACATTGATCCACATAGTTCCATTTTGAAAGGATTTTATTTCTCTCCCTATGTATTAACTTCTTAAATTTGCTAAAGCAAGGTCTCCTCTATGAGAGAGAGTAAATTATGATGAAATCTAATATTAATATATTGGAATATACTATGAAAATACTTTATGGGTTTCTTGGAACACCTATTAAATTCAATAAAAATGAGTGAACATAAAACCAAATGAAGGTGTGCCTGTTTTTTTACGGCCCTTTAACCTGGTGGACCCACCCTGATCTATGAAGCTAGTATGACATAAAAATGGGCTGTCAGATTTCCCGCATGGTTCTGGTCAACCTCTCCTACACTCTACTTTTAGAAAAAATTAGTACATTTCATTCCTTACACATCACTTGTGCAAACAGCCCTGATATTTAGAGGAGTCCATACACTGAAAGGGTAAAAGTAATTCCAACTGTATGTTCTTGGTCAGTTGTCAGTCTGTCAAGGAATGTATTTGAGTGAATTTATAGTGGTAGTGTTTATAGTAAAAGAAAAAAAAGATTAAAACTGATTTAAAGGTATCCTTAAACACATATTTGTGGAAATAGAAAAGGCTGCATAAAAATGCTAATAGTTCTAAAATTTGAATAAGTTGTCCTTGAAAGAATAAATTTACTTATGTCAACTTATTTTAATAAAATCAGCCATTGATTTTGTTTTTTTATTTATTTATTTTTAACTGGAGGATAATTGCTTTACATTATTGTGCTGGTTTCTGCCATACATCAGCACAAACCAGCCATAGGTGTGTGTGTGTGTGTGTGTGTGTGTGTGTGTGTGTATCTATATCTCCCGTCCCTCTTGAGGGTCCCTCCTGCCTCCCACCCCATCCGACTCCTCGAGGTTGTCACAGAGCGCTGGCTTTGAGCTCCCTGCATCATAACAGCAAATCCCTGCTGGCTATCTATTTTACATATGGTAGTGTGTATGTTTCAATGCTACTCTCTCAGTTCGCCCACCCTCTCCTTCCCGCACTGGGTCCGCAAGTCTGTTCTCTACGTCTATGTCTCTACTCCTGCCCTGCAGATGGGTTCATCGGTGCCATCCACCTGGATTTCATATATATGTATTAATGTACGATATTTGCTTTTCTTTCTGACTTCCTTCACTCTGTGTGATAGGTTGTAGGTTTACCCGCCTCACTAGAACTAACTCAAAGGTGTTTTGCTTTGAATGGCTGAGTGATATTCTATTGTACATATGTACCACCACTTTTTTATCCATTCATCTGTCAATGAACACTTAGGTTTCTCCATGTCCTGACTATTGTAAATGGTGAACGAAGGTGTGCATGTGTCTTTCAATTAGGTTTCCTTAGGGTATACGTCCAGTAGTGGGATTGTTGGGTCATATGGTAGCTTTATTCTTAGTTTCCTAAGGAATCTCCATACTGAGCCATTGGTTTTAAGTTGCATATTTTGTTTTTGAGCATTTCTATCCAGAGTAGATTTTTTTCCCATAGTGACTGGAACAATAGTTTTTGAGTAGGAAGTCTCAGCCAGATACTTTCAGATGTGGTCTCTTTCAGCTCACACTAAACATGCTGCTGGGTGTTCCGATCTGAAAACGTATGGCTTTACTCAGACATTCTTTTGCTGCCCAAAACAAGCAGCATGAACTCAAACTAACGTAGCAAATCTAATTTAATATGTAGTTGTAAGGTTTTGACTTATAAGATGAGAAAAATTTATGGCCAAAGCATAGTAAGTGTTTTGAAGTCTTGCTTCTGTCTCTCCTCTTGAAAAATAATAAACAGTGAGATAAAGTAACTGCAGAAAACCCTGGCCCATATTCATTAATAATAAATGCTATTATATCCACTGAACACAAATAAATTCTGTATTAGACAAAAATATGAAGTATTTAACTATAAGACAATTTATTTGCATTCAGTGCATTTAATAGTATTTATTATTAATAAATATGGACTGGGGCTACATATATTTTTATGTTTAACTATAACAAACAAGAATTTAATAATTTTTAAATAAGCTGGGAACATTTTCTGTATGAAAGACGTGAGAGAGTTTGACCTATGAATAGCTAATATAGAATGCTTGTTACATAGAATATAGTTTCATAGAATGTTCGTATATTTAAATACACTTTCATCATCACATATACACAATAAATTTTCAAAGACTATTAGCTTCATCAAAATGACTCATGATGGAGGACTCAAATTCTAAATTGAAAACATTATAAGTTCCTAGCCATATATATATTGCCTAGAAAAATCTATAAAGTCAAGGTTCACTGTGCCTCTTTTGCTACCAGCTGATTTGCTCTTGAGAAATTTGAGGACCATGTTGGTGTCCTCTTCATGTGTGTGTGAGAGCACTTCATATACACCCACTTAAAACACTGGCAACACTGTCAACATTAGCTTTTTCGGAAATTCCCGGGTAATAGAAAGACAGCTTATCCTGTACAAAGGATCCTCAGCATGGGCAAAGACTGACTTCTCCTCAGAGATCATGGAGAAAAGAAAGCTATGGGACATTCAGAGTATTGAAAGGAAAAGATTATTAGTCAAGAATGCTGACATTCAGAGATTTCCCAGGCGGTCCAGTGCTTAAGACTTCACCTTCCAGTGCAGGGGGCGTGGTTGATCTCTGGTCAAGGAGCTAAGATACTGCATGCCTTGCAGACCAAAAAAAAAAAGTGAAAACATAAAGCAGAAGCAATATTGTAATAAATTCAATAAAGGCTTTAAAAATGGTTTGCATCAAAAAATCTTTTTAAAAATTGCTTCATTCAGCCAAATTAAGAAGATATTCCCAGATAAACAAAAACAGAATTTCTGGCTAGTAGACCTACAATAAAATCTAAAGGAAATCATTTTGGCCAAATAAAATAAGAACATGCAAAATAATAGGCTAAATGGACATGAAGGAATAAAGATCACCAGTAAACAAAACTGGTTTGATAAATATGAGACAGAATATAAATGTATTTTTTGGTCAAATATTCTTCCCACGTATAATCTGAAAGACAACTGCATAAAGCAATCATTATAAAAATGTGCTATTCTTTAATAATGTAGAAAGATTTAATTTATCTGACAATTATAAACTGAGGAGGCGGGAATGGTGCAAACTGGGGGCAAAGTTTCTGTAAAATATTTAAGTTAGTACAAGCTGGGGCTTCCCTGGTGGCTCAGGGGGTAAAGAACCCACCTGCCAATGCAAGAGATACAGGTTCAATCCCTGGGTCAGGAAGACCCCCTCAACAATGAAGCGTCAAGCCACTCCAGTGCTCTTGCCTGGGAAATCCCATGGACAGAGGAGTTGGTGGCTACAGTCCATGGGGTTGCAAAGAGTCAGACACGATTGAACAATTAAACAACAACAATCCTACAGCAGGGCTAGGAGGTCCTCAGCACACACAGATGCCCACAATCAAACTGAGGGCTCCCTTTCTCTGAGAACATCTTAAGATGCCTAGGTGTACACTTCACGGGGCTTTCTCCACGGGCCTTCCTGCTGTCATCACTGCTTGCTCTCAGTTGCCCTGCTGCCCTTTTAATTCCCGGCCACTCCTGAGGATTTCCTATAATTCTGAGGAGCCACTATCACAACCCCCAGAGGGCTGGTGTGTAAACAGCTCCCATGAGAGTAAATAGACAAATAAATAAATGAGTATAGACAGTGCGTGATGCCCCAGACTTACCTGCTGATTTAAAAGTCTCCTAGTAAGGAATCCATTTAGACAGATTGAGATTCTCAGAGTTTCAGAAAAAAACTTGGTTCAGAGCTTCAGAGAGTGGACTTCCTGGTGTTGCCGAAGACAAGACGACAGCCTGACCTCCAGAAAACAACGGCAATCACAATCAACACCAGAGAGAAAGAGCTTCTATTTTCTTAGATCATCAAAGGTGAAACAGAGAAATGTAACAATCACCTGTAACCTTTAGGTGGAGGAAATTAGCATATTCCCTCAAAATACATTTCTGAGTCCACTAAGACTGTCTTCCCCAGCACATTCTGAGTCCAGGTAATGACTCTATCACGATTGTGCCTTTCATATATCTAGCATAAAAAAGCACATTCTGCTTCAAGCTCTGTAATACAAATGTTCTAATTTAATGCGTGAGCGATTTTGATCCGGCCAATTATTATTCATATTGTTGGGGATGGTTGTTGCCTCGATGAGTCTTTTGAATCAAGTGTGTTAGTTCTCATGTCCCAGCTTTTGATTTCAGTTTGTAGAGGTAGTCTTTTCACTACATTCCAACAAATATATCCTAACAACCTTAATGGGCTTCCCTGGTGGCTCAGAGGGTAAAGAATCTGCCTGTGATGCAGGAGACCTGGGTTGATCCTTAGGTTGGGAAGATCCCTTGGAGGAGGGCATGGCAACCTGGTCCAGTATTTTTGCCTGGAGAATCCCCATGGATAGAGAAGCCTGGGGCGGGGGGCACAGTCCATGGGGTCTCAGAGTTAGACACAACTAAGCAGCTAAGCACAACAACCTTAATGTTTCTTCATTCATATTGATTCCTATTTTGTGGTTCAAGTATGCATCTATAACAGAATGAGGTGTCCACCTGACTTCCCAAACTTAGTGCTGTACTTCTCCTGCCAAGGCAAACCCTCTTTGGTTCCTCACTGAAGTCCAAGACTGACCCATTGCTGGTCTTTGATTTGCCCTTTGCTTTGAGGGATCTAGGCCTCCAAAGCACACATGTTTGATAGCCTTTTCAGGCCCAGCTGTAAGTTTCACTTTTGCCTGTAATGTTTCCTTCTGTGTCCCGTCACTGTCTCCATTTCTACCATATTATTTTTCTTCATTCCACCTGGTGGCTCCTTGGAATGACATTATTATGCATTTGTTTGTTTGTTGCTAAAGTTTTTCTCTAATACTTAATCTCTATGAGGGCCGATATCTCCTCTGTTTGGGTTACGTGAAATGTCAGACAACAGGATGCTATCTGGCAGGGAGCAGAAGCTCTTAAATGTTTGTGTAATGAAAACATAAAGAATCTGAGCCAAGAGTCCAATCGCTTCCCTCATCAAGATTTGGTCTCCGCTTCAAACTGCTTCAGACTGTAAGGAGATCAAACCAGTCAATCCTGAAGGAAGTCAATACTGAATGTTCTTTGGAAGGACTGATGCTGAAGGTCCAATACTTTGGCCACCTGACACCAAGGGCTGACTCACTGGAAAGGACCCTGATGCGGGGAAAGACTGAAGACAAAAGGAGAAGAGGGCGGCAGAGTATGCGATCGTTAGACAGCACCACCAGCTCAGTGGGCATGAATTTGAGCAAACTCTGGAAGACAGTGGTGGACAGGGGAGCCTGGCATGCTGCAGTCCATAGGGTCACAGAGAGTCAGGCCAACTTGGTGACTGGACAATACGACCCCAAGGGTAACCAATTAATAGGAAGAAAAAGCAGGGTTCAGACCAAGGTTGGCATTACAGTAAAGTACAGGTCCCTCCGCTGTGCCATGCTGCTGCCCCTAGTGCCAAGTTATTGTGCACTCTCACTAATGTTGACAGAGGAGAAACCCATTTTCTTGCATCCATTCCAGGGTCATGATCAACCCAACAGCAGAGATAAATGGAAAGTCTACTCCATCTCTACATCCAAAATCCCATCTAAGTGGCTGTAACGAGGATGCTGCAGATAAGGGACCTTTAGCAGGAGATGTGATTGTGATTTACCCCTAGCTTACTAATTGCATTTTATAGAGAGAGCTGACAAATGCGACTTCTCATGAAGCACTGAGGAAAAATAGAAGAAAAGGATGTTAAAAAGAAGAGTGCCATTTCTGTGGACTAATGAAGGCATCTCTATCTGGTGTGACCACCTTTTCATGTGTTTCTTTTTAAACTGCAATCAATGGAAAGGACAGACATTCTCAGTATTAATGGACATTTGATTAGGCAGAAGTATATGCTTTCCCCATGCTAATGATCAGTAATGTTCCTCTGTACGTGAATTTCATTGCCCTGAGAAAAATACCTCTTTCATTTGCATGATTTAAAAATCCCTCTCAATCATCTAACATTAATTCAGTTAATATTTTTAACTCAAAGGTAGTTCAATGTAACGGGGCATGCCTTTTCCCAAAATTGCTTTGAATTTCTAAGTGCGATACCTTGAAAATTGGGATCTCTGTGGACTTTGATGGTGACACTGACTTTAATGGCAAAAGGATTTCTACCCCCACCTCATTGCTTTCTGTTCTGATCCTATTCTCAAAATTGCTCACAGCTAAGCCCAGTTGGAGCCCAGGTGCCATTTTTGTAACTTACCCAGCAGCTGTGTCTTTTAAATCATCGCCCAGCCATTGAAAAGGGGACATTTTAAGCACATTTTTCAATAAAGAGGGTATGTCTGGCAGCTGTATAGGACTGATCTCATCCTTTCTCTTTTATCTCATATAACACTCACCATGGACTAGCATAATGATCTTCATCCTCTAAAATCTGTAATTCATGCTAGCCGAAGAACGGGAAAAGTTAATGAAAGAAACGATCTTTTCAAACGTTATTCCTTTTCCTTCATTCATATATGAAACACTGAAACTTCAGCCAGTCATTGTAAATGGAGGTACAGAGAAGAAAGCAAAAATAATTCTTAAAGTTGAAAAGAAGAGGTTGGCATATACAACAAAACAGATAGGATATGAATGAATGACACCTTCCATTTCTCCCCCACATGGTGAACTTTTCGAGAAAAGCAGAATCTCGCACATATTGAAGATTGGTGCTCTTTCCCCCTCCCCCCAAATAAGCTTCAATGGTCTAGCTTTAATATGGTCTAGTCCAAGCTTAGAGATGGGAATGTAGTCCTTCTGGTAGGAACTGATTCCACGTTTTCAGAAAGTCATAAATCTTTGCTTCTTTAATAATAGTTCTTTAGAAAGCTAAGATCAGAAAAAGTAATTATTATCTATATTTTTATGTTTATTACAGGAGATTACAGTTTTCTCTTTGAAGTTTGCCTTTTGTTCTTTGAATTTGCTGTATCCGTGACTTCATGGTGAGGTGCAAGTGTATAACGTCATCCATTTATGAATTCATTCTGTATATATATAGCCCTGTGCTGGAGCATGTTGGGCACACAAAGGGGAGTAGCTAATAAAACTATGGGGATCGATTAGATAAAGAATACAAACGACACCAGGCACATTGTTACTGGAATCAAGCACTAGTTCGCATTAAGAGCCACAGAGTTTTACAGATGGACGGATCACAGTTCTTGGAGAAATTGAATAGGTTTCCAGAAGGGAAGTGGTACTGGCTGGACCTTCTTGTGCAAGACTGAGGCAAGCATTGAAAAGCAGGTTGGGCTTTAGAAATGATGCTTTTGCTATGGACCAGGCTCTGAGCTGGAGAAACACGGACAGCGTTCAGAGGGGAGCAAATACCAGGCTCCTAGCTGTGGGATGAAATGACCACCAGGGCTTAGCAACAGAGAGATTCTAATGAGGAATTGGGGTTGGACTGGGGAAAACTAATTTACGACAGCCTCTAGAAACTCTAAATACGTGAAGAACTTGCATGAAAACCAAGATTCTTTTGAGATGACATCATAATATGGTTATCTTATTTTCCTTAAAACTCCACCTATTTGGCACCATCTAATCAGAGCACTTACAATGCATAAAGAATTACACGTAAATTACTGTATTTAATTCGTATCCTGAGGCTGTGAGCTAGACTTTATCATTGCCATTGTAAGACAGAAGAGACTGGGACATAGCGATGAAAAGATTTTCCATGAAATCACAGGTTTAAGAACTGTCAAAGCCAACATCTGGTCTACAGGGCAGGACACAGATGCTCACGTCTAAGTGCTCCCGCACAGGAGGCAGTTAGCAGTACAGCCCCACAGTTCAGAGAAATGTCAGTGAAAGGAATCGCATCTTTATAAATAGTTCAATTAAATGAGATAAACAAGAAGACAGGTGTCCCCTGGTGGCTCAACAGTAAAGAATTCACCTGCAAAGCAGGAGATGTGGGTCAGATCCCTGGGCTAGGAAAATCCTCTGGAGAAAGAAATGACAACCCACTCCAGTATTCTTGCCTGGGAAATCCCATGGACAGAGGAGCCTGGCGGGCTGCAGTCCATGGGGCTGCAAAGAGTCAGACACAGCTGAGCGACTAAACAACAACACAACAAGGAAGACAGAAAAAATATGAAACAGAAAACGTTTTATTGGCTTGGCCAAAAACGTCCTTTGGGTTTTAAGATGGTACCAAAAAACCCAAAGGAACTGTTTGGCCAACTCAATACATCTTCCAATTTAGATACTTTTCTCTCAAGATCTTTATCATTGATGGAAAATTATTGACTTTCCAGAAACATAAAAAGGATGAGATAAACAGCCCAGGATCAATGGGAATATTACATGGGCACCACTTTCTGATTTATCTAAGTGATATTTGATGCGAGGGGAAAAAAATCTGTGCATTAGAAGTATCGTTTTTTTCCCTTCTAAAAATGTTTTCAGATGTGGCAGCTACCAACTGTGTATCGGGCAAGTAGAGGGTAAAAGCCTTCTGTTGGGCTAAAAAGAATTAAATGCTTTGCTGAAAACTCACCGGTAAAAAATCTCGGAATGATATCGGGGAGAAAGCTGCAATGCATGCAGCCTGCGATTATGAATTCAGTAGGGCTGCGTGAGGATGGAAGTGGGAAATGCAGCCCCTCATAATCAAGGTTGCACTTCACCAGTGCTCAGTTGCGACCCCATGGGTTGTAGCGCGCCAGGTTCCTCTGTCCATGGGATTCTCCAAGCAAGAATACTAGAATGGATTGCTGTGCTCTCCTCCAGGGGATCTTCCTGGTCCAGGGATTGAATCTGCGTCTCTTGTGTCTCCTCCAGCGGCAGGCAGATGCTTTACCACTTGAGCCACCTGGGCCCACACTGTACCTGTTCTGGTGCTAATACTTCCCTCAGCTCTGTTCTGTGTTCTTTTTTGTGGTGTGTGCGTGTTTGTGTTTCTTACTTTTTTTTTTTAACTTCTACTTCATAAAAGTTACATCTTTTAAAATGCTAGGAATCCAAAAACTAGCACAGTGTTCAAAGTGAAATTAAGTCAGTGGTGTATATTGCATAATGTCATAATATTTTCCATACTATTTTCCCTTGCCTTATTAATATAACCATCAGTCTATTAGCTTTAACTGCTGCTGAAGACTGAGCAGATGTCTTCAATGAATGCTTCCATCCATAATTATCCTTCTTTTTTTTCCCTGAGAAGTTCAGCTAATTCAGATCTTACCAATGTATATGAAAAGTTTAAATGATTTCCCCCCAAATGCATTACCTTTTTCTTATCTACATTAAATTCCATCTGTCATTATGTTGCACAGTCTCACACTTTGATTAGATCCTTCTGGAGTTTTTAACAATCCTTGCTAGCTTTTTTTTTTTTTTTAGCTAACCTAAATAATCTCATTGCATTTTAAGAAGAACTTTTTTAACAGTTATGACTTTTTGCCAGCCTTGCCCTTGCATGGATTTGCTATTAGTATTGGGTATGCATAGAAATGTGTTAAGTGTGACACTTCAGCAATGAAAAAGCAGAATCACTTAAGCAAAACAAACAAAACAAAAAAAGGAAATAAAATCAAGTCTGGAAACCTTTTATTGCCTTTTTGTGCAATGTTCACATATCTATGTTTCTGAAATAATGTGGATTAATTGCCACTAATGGAATTAGGAGAACTCATTGACAATCGTGTCTTCTACCAGAAATTGTGAGTATCTGAAAATCCTATTATCAATGTTTTCCGAATCGATAGAAATAATTTTAACTGGAAAAAAAATCCGCTCTTCACCCTTATTCTTCAAAAATGTTTTAAATAAAGATATTTGTCATTATATTATTTTTCTCTAAAAGGAATCTATTGTTTGATTTCTAAAGCACAGACTGGTTCCCTGGCTCTTAAGAATTCCTTCAAGAAAGCATTTTGAGGAAGAGAAGTCATTGTTTCCTTGCAGTTTGCTTTAACCAAAGGTAGAGACGAGAAGTTATCTAGTTGGTTTAGTTCCAACTTGTACTATTATTTTTCTACTTCCTAATCAGGATCACCAAATCTAAGAAGAATAGCTTCTTGAAGTTGTAAGGGAATCTAGTCATCTATCTTATACTCCAACTCAATGGTATCATTGCTTCTGTTTGTTCATTTATTCAAGAAATATTAAGTGAATCCCAACTCTCTCTCTCAGGACTGAGAATACTACTGTGAACAGCACAGACATGGTCCTTGCCCTTCTGAGGTATCCTTGACTAGTGACTGTAACACTGGTCATTCCATTCATAGGAAATAGTTCAGTGCAACTTCTTAAGGGCTAATTATTTCAGGCATTATGCTAAGCAATTTGCCTGTACTATCTAATTAAATATTTATTAATATTTTATATGGATAATTATTCCCCTTTTAGGGATAAAAACATTAAAGTTTAGAAAGGTTGCTAAGTCGCTTCGTCGTGTCCAGCTCTCAGAGACCCCATGGACTGCAGTCCACCAGGCTCCATCCGTGGGATCTTCCAGGCAAGAGTACTGGAGTGGGGTGCCATTGCCTTCTCTGTTGGAAAGGTTAACATGCTCAGTATAACACAATCAGTCAGTAAATGAACTAGAATTGGACCCCAGCTATATCTCAATCCCTGACCCTTTGCTAAAAGATCCATTCCTTTTGGGTAATGATCATTGCTACAGATTCTATTTTACATTGATCTCCTGTCACATTCTTGGAAGATTTGACCCACTGTTGATGGTTTTGCCATATGAAATTATAAAAACTCATTTCTGATTCATCTAGAAGTCCCTGAGATCACTGAAGATCATTTTCAAGTTCATCCTATTTTCCTCCCCAACAAACTTAACAGGCTAGTAGCTATAGTTCTCTTAGAATTGAGACCTTTTTTTCTGAATTTATCCTTTCATTCAGTTTCTTTATTGAAATGTTTCATCAAGAACTCTACACCTATACTGCCTAGTTAGGGTATTATCTTATTTCATGACCACAAAACTTTTGAGTTATATATTATTATTCTTACTTTCATTGAAGAAAACATATATTAGCGAAATTAAGACATTAAATCAGAATACACAAAAAGTAAGAGGCAGAAAAGAATGAGGGTCCACCAGGAGTCCACCAGGCCAATTATAAAAACAATCATTTCTATATGAAATGATGATAAACATTTGTTTATCGATTGATACTTGAATGTCAACAACATTAAACTTATTTTCAACAAAAATAAGCATTTATGTTCTCTGGAAATATACAACTAACTCACCTATAGTTGTGCTTATAACTAGATATTCCAGTCCTTGTATGAAAACAGTGTCCTAGCTGCCTAACTTCTCACACTCAGAAAAATACAAGACAATTCTGTTTTCACATCAAGCCAAGATCAAGTCCAAGTTTGGGAAGCCATTGGGAGCAACTAATCAAAGTTACTCTGTGGGGAGAGAGAAATGAAGGAGATGCAAAGAATACACGTTGAGATCAGATAAGAAGAGAGGGGGCCAGTGACAAGCATATCTCAAGGCTGGAGAGCTTTCGTGGGTAAAGGACAGAGGCAGTCCTATGACACCCACCAGTATGTAGGCTCATTCAGCAAGATTTCACTGAGCTTGTCCATCACCAGGCACTGGTCTGTGCTCTGATGGAAGCAGAATATAAGGTACTCTGCTTTTAAATAATCCACATATTTATTCATATACAAATGTATGTATAACTTATTGTTCATACATATACATTCATAATATATATTCATTGACTACATAGATTCATGTATACATACATTATTTAGATTAGGGTCAGCTTCTTTTTTCTCCTGTTTCAAGGAGCAACTCTTTTGACTCTATAGCAAGTGACACCTCCTGAACACCAAGCATTAGAACAGTCACTATTTGCTGCATCCCCAAAAATGCTTCAAGTCACTTACACACCCTTGGAAGGTGCTGGTGCAGGAATGTTCTTATATGAAGTGGTTTTTCACAGTCTTCTCACAGTGGGCATTCCAAATGAGCACATTATTTTGACTGATATTTTCCTGTGCAGGTCATTAGCAGCATTCAACATAGAGGTTTATGTAGACCAAACAATTCAATAGTCTTTTTCTCAAGGCAAGGTTTAGGATCTATCCAAACTTGGTTTCAAGTGACAGATAAGGAAAGTGCCCTTAAGAATGAAATCTTCTTTATACCTGGACTTCTTCCCATGGTTGAGAGAATGAGCTGGAGGATGAATTTTAAGGGTTGGCACAACCAGTCATGACCCTTCTCAAGACTAGAAAGGGAAGTGTACATCTAATAAGATAGTTATAATCCGCTAGTGCATGTGGCTTCTGTGTGTTTTAATAGAAATAGTTATCTAGACTTAAAATGGATAGAAACGCAAAAATGCATTGTAGTTGGTAAGGTGAGAAAGCAGTTGGCCTTTTTTTTTTTTTTTTTTTGAATGAGATATCTAGAATAGTCAAATTCAGAGAGTCAGGAGGAACACTGGTAGATGTTTGGGCTTGTGGATGGGGAGGAGGGGGATGGGAAGTTCGTGTTTAATGGGGACAGAGTTTCAGTTTCAGAAGGTGGGAAACTGGGGAGATGGATAATGGTGAGGGTCACACAGGTGAAAGTGCTTAATGCTACTGAACTGTACAGTTATACGGGGTTAAAATAGTATGCTTTCCATTATGTGACATTTACAGCAGTTTAGAAAAAAAAATTTTTTTTTAAAAGCATTATTAGGTTGGTTACCTAATAGTCTGTTTACTTTTATTTCCCAAAGATGCTAGCTTTTCTGGAAGATTTTCTCGAACGTTCCTGGTATTTGCATATTTGTGAACCATAGTGGGGTCAATAATTTCTCTTGGACGTTTCTCCTTGGTTGACTTTCATTTTTATCAAAATCCAGTTGCAAATCTGCTACCAAAAAAAATCACTTCTATAATAGAATCCCCAAAGTGAGTGTCTTTGAAAACAAGCTTGAAGGAGCCTCTACTTTACTGCGCCTGCAATAGGATACAGCAGAACTTGTTTACAATCCCTTTCCATAACCAACTCATAACATTTTAATTTAATGGGATTTGCAACTCATGTTTCAATTAAAAGTAAAATTATTATGTTCCTCAGTTTGTGTGATTTTTTATAGAATGGTACATTTATATGATAATTTTCCAAAGATCAACTTTATTTATCAGTAAGAAGCTATTCCAAGATTGTTGTATATTTTCTTCGCCTCTGAAATGTTATCACATTTAATTGCCTGATCTTATTTGGGTTGCAATCATAGTCATTAATTAGTAGGAAGGTGAAGGACAGCATCATATCTAACTATCTGTTATGGCTGCTTTAATGAGGAAAATACCTGCCATCATTTTAAAGGCATCCTGTATACTTCACAAATACAGCTTGCTATAGCATTCTCATTTAGGCTGTGAACATCAAAGGAAATTGATGTCAGGTGTGAACAGAAGCTGTTGACTATATCTGCCGAGGAAACTGAGTGGTGTGTCTGGGTAGGAGAGATGAAGGGTAGCTATAACATTAACGAAACTACAGGTAATTAGTGTAAGATTTCAATGGCTGCTATGTCTGAGGAATTAAAAAATGTTATTTGTATGTGTGGCCTATAAAACTACAGAAGTTTAGGATATTTCTATTCTTTTCATTTTCTACTTTGATAGGAAGGTAGGAAATAAAAGTGAATAATGAAAATCTGTAGAGAGACGATGGTTTAGAATCAAAAAAGAACTATGTTTATAACTGTAATCAAAATAGCAATTTATGAGTTTTAGATATGTTTTTTGCTTGCTGCTATCTTATTAAATTCAAATAATCAAACCATTAAAAATAAATTATTGATTAATTAATGAAATAAAAGGCTTCTTTTGAGAGCAAAATAGGTACCCTAAATTTGCAATGTTTTTTAATGGATTTTTTAGAAGTAAACTTAGATGCATGGCATGTGTGTGCCGGCATTGTGGCAAAATAATATTTGTGTACCAGAAAGAGTGCTATAATACAGTCTACCAAAAATAAGCTGCTTTAAGCAATGCCAAACTACATATGTACATGGTGGGGTCATCTATACTTGCTCAGTTGTGTCCAACTCTTTGCATTGCTAGGGACTACAGCCTGCCCACCAGGCTTCTCTGTTCATGGAATTTTCCAGGCAAGAATAATAGAGAAGGTTGCCATTTCCTATTCCAGAGGATCTTCCTGACCCAGGGATTGAACCAACATTTCCTGCGTGGCCTGCATTTGTAGGCAGATTCTTTACTACCTAGCCACCTGGGAAGTTCACATGGTAGGGTTAGGGAGAAAGAAATTTTCCTCTATTCTTTTAGGTTCTTCTGGTTGGTCTAAGAATTAAAATTGACAGGGGGTAGACCAAGAGGAGAACATCAAACAAAAGTTTAATAGTCTGTATATATATATATGGGCCTCCCAGGTGGCCAGTGATAAAGAATCTGCCTGGTAATGCAGGAACCGCAGGAGACACTGGTTTGATCTCTGAGTGGGGAAGATCCCTGGAGAAGAGAATGGCAGCTTGCTTCAGATTTAGGCTTGGAGAATTCCATGGACAGAAGAATTCCATGGACAATGGGCTACAGTTTATGGGCTCGCAAAAAGTCAGACACGACTGAGTGATAACTTCCTTGGCTTGGTAGGGGTAGATTTCAGTTCCTAACCCATCTTTTTAACATTCTGAAGTTTCTTATCCTTCACCTTCTTTTTACAGAAGGAAACATTAAAATGTACTGTGTTATCTAGAAATAGGCTCCCAAGAAATGATGCTCCTCTGTGTTTCATACTACCTTTTCTATTTTGAATAAACGATTTTAGGCATCGTGCTTGTGGTACATGAGATTACTCCTTTTAAATTTTTTTATTGAAGTAGAGTTGATGCGCAATGTTGTGTTAGTTTCAGGTGTACAGCATATATAAGTCATATATAAAAGTAAGTATGGTAGTTGCTCAATTTTGTCTAATTCTTGTTAAGTGTCACTTATAAAGTGCCAGCGTCCAGTACCCATCCTCAGTTCAGTGTCCCTGCAGCTATGATCCAGTCTCAATGCCAGCATCTTAATGGAAAGAGGAGGCCAGGGACTCCGTGGTTATGTGACATAAGTTTGGGCAAACCTGGGTTTAAATCTAAGTTTTGTTGCTTAATGGATCTTTATCATTGAATAAAATATTTACCTACTGTAAGCCTCGAAAAGTTTTTATCTTAAGATCAAGTTAGGGATTAATGCAGTGGATTGCTATTGGGAGGACTCCGTATGTACCTAGCACAATTCCTAGCACACTGTAGTCATTCCATTGGCTATAATGATGATATGATTAATTTCAAATCAGATGGTAAGTCTGGAAGCTGCAGGATGGAGACCTTTGATTCATGTAACATGTTCCTTGATATTTCAGGTTGCAAAGTTCCAATTTAAGAAGGAGCTATAGTCAGGTATTGAAGATGTAGTAGGGAACAAGTGTTTGAAAGTCTCTTCTCTTGAATCTTATTTCACAGTGGGCAAGGGGAGGAATAAATTTTGAAAAATCAGATGATGATAGTTGCTTTGCAGAGATTTAAATAAAATAATGTAACAGAGGAGTAAAAACCCACTTTATATTGCCCTTTCTAAGGAGGTGATACTAAAATTAAATCTGAATGATAAAAAGGCCATACAAATATCTTGTATTCCCACAGTCATGGGTTTATTAAATTAATTTAGTAAAGATTCATCCTATATTTCCATGTTGTTCAGGTACAACTAGGAGTTAGAGAGATAGAACTTTGGCTATAATTTGGAATGGAAGCATGCTAGAGTTCCTAAACCAACATAATAACCTTTATTGTAACTTTTTATTCCAGAAACAATATGATGGACAATTTTGAACCTGAAAACATTACTCTAAACTCCATGGAATTTTAAGGTCCCTTTAATTTTTTAAAGATCCCATTAACAGGCCATATTCTCTCCCCACCACTCAGGCAGAATGGCCATCAGCAGAAACACACAGAAGCGCCTGCCAGGCCCCGTGGACGTATTTTCCATCTTTATCCTGTGAGGCATTACCACTATTTGTGGATTGTTCTTGCTTTCGGTCACAACTTGCACTCTTTACTTTCCAGTTCCTCTCTTCGTCTCTTCCTGTTTATGAGTCATCTCCTCAACTTTCATGGTTCCAATGACTATCTGTAGGTTGACCCCTCCGAGAGCCACAGCCCCAGTTCCAAACACTTCCCTGAGTTTGAGAATTATGCCCAACAGTGTAGCACCCACTTCCCCCTGGATATTGCACAAGAGCATCAGCTTCTCACCAAGCTGACCTCTCCTGTCCCTCCAGCTCCCAAACTCACTCACCGCCCATAGCGCCCTCACAGGGGACGGCAGGCCAAGCCCAGAGCCTCCCAGGTTGGAAAAGTGACCTCAGTTTACAGATTGAGATTCTTTCTAGTCTCATGCTTACTGTTCAAACCAAAACTCTCCAGCAGGCTGACGACTATAAACATCCAGAGTACAAACGACACCAGCGGACTGGTCTGTGGCAGAAAAGGCAACTCTGCCTTTCCCTCAACAGAAATATCCTCCCTTTCAGCTTTATTTGACTGTGGGAATCTTCACAATTCCTGGCATCTGGTGATAGTTTGTACATATCACTCTACATGTAGTTTTGCTCATAGAAAAGTCTATATGAATAAGATATGGCACATATATGCATGCCTGCTAAGTTGCTTCAGTCGTGTCCAACTCTTTGCAACTCTATGAATGTAGCCCACCAGGCTGCTCTGTCCATGAGATTCCCCAGGCAAGAATGCTGGAGTGGGATGAATTAGGAGATGGGGGTTGACAAATATATACTATTGATACTATGTATAAAATAGATAATTAATAGAACCTACTGTATAGCACAGGTAATTCTATTCAATGCACTGTGGTGACCTAAATGGGAAGGAAATTCAAAAAAGAGAAGATATATATATATAGCTGATTCACTTTGCTGTACAGCAGAAACTGACACAGCAGAGTAAAGCAATTATACTCCAATAAAAAAAGATATCTTATTAACAAGCCTGTAAATTTGGGGAGAGAGATATAGAATTTACTTAAGCCTGAAAAAGGAAAAAATGTGAGTACAAATATGGAAAATATAAAAGATGAAATGTGTTGGGACAATGTGTCCTGGAGAACAGATGGCTGTTGGAGAGAGATGATTAAATAACTGTCCTCAAAGAACAGGAGAGTCTATAATAGGAAGGTTCTATATAAATCTTCCCAGAAAACTAAGGAAGAGAAATTTAAACTCGGGGTTGAACTGAATGTGTTTTTTTTTTTTTTTTTTCTTTTCCAGTGCCCGAAGTCTCTGACTAAATCGGCATTTCCTATACTTCAGTTTCCTTGGTTCATTTGTCTGAGCAAAACCAAACGTGGGTAAGGCACTTCTAAACACCTTCCACCTCTCAAGGCAAATGCACCTCCATGTTTTTAAAACTGTGTCCTCCTCTATTTCATTCCTTTTATAATTTCCTATTTCCTTAGGATTTTTCCTTTCAACTGAGAAATGAAATTGTGCAATCATCATTTTTATCTTAACCAATAAATTCAGTTCAGTTCAGTCACTCAGTTNACTCTGCTTTTTAATATGCTATCTAGGTTGGTCATAACTTTCCTTCCAAAGAGTAAAATATTTAGATGAGGCCTTTTATAAGTAAACATCATTGAATGAGTTTTTCATAAATATTAATTGAAAATGCCTATTGAAGTTGAACTCTATTTTCTCTATGTATTGTCCACCTTGGTAATGCAGGATTATGTCATCACCAATTATTGAACATATTCTTACATGAACCTATGTTAGCCTTAGACTTCCAAAATGCTATGTTGACAGGCAGTATTTGGAGGAAAATGGGCTAAAAAGCATATGAACTATTCAAACAATTTTGAAACATTTTAAGGCTTGGTATAGAATTAAATAATAAGCAGAATTCAGAGAGTTTGATTAAGGATTTGGCATGGCAATTAACAAAAAAATATACACTACTTTGTATTTTGTGCTGAGTTAGAATGATAGTTTTCATCCATCAGATAGTTAAAAGTATGTATTCTTATTACTTAATCCTAGGGTTTCCCTGGTGGCTGAGCAGTAACGAATCCTCCTGTAATATAGAAGACATGGGTTAAATCTGTCTACACATTTGCACTTACCAATTGCATTGCCAGTGACTGAACAACAAGAGAATTTGCCATCTGCCTCTATGGAGATGAACCCACTGCTGCCACAGCTGACGACTTTCAACATCCCCTGAGAGAGTTCAAGGTGGAGTGAACTCCCACCCTGAGTGAACTCAAAAGCATCAATTCTTTGGCGCTCAGCTTTCTTCACAGTCCAACTTTCACATCCATATATGACTACTGGAAAAATAATAGATTTGACTAGATGGACCTTTGGTGGAAAAGTAATGTCTCTGGTTTTTAATGTGCTATCTAGGTTGGTCATAAGTTTCCTTCCAAGGAGTAAGCATCTTTTAATTTCATAGCTGCAGTCACCATCTGCAGTGATTTTGGAGCCCACCAAAACAAAGTCTGACACTGTTTCCACTGTTTCCCCATCTATTTCCCATGAAGTGATGGGACCAGATGCCATGATCTTTGTTTNCTAGGTTGGTCATAAGTTTCCTTCCAAGGAGTAAGCATCTTTTAATTTCATAGCTGCAGTCACCATCTGCAGTGATTTTGGAGCCCACCAAAACAAAGTCTGACACTGTTTCCACTGTTTCCCCATCTATTTCCCATGAAGTGATGGGACCAGATGCCATGATCTTTGTTTTCTGAATGTTGAGCTTTAAGCCAACTTTTTCACTCTCCTCTTTCACTTTCATCAAGAGGCTTTTTAGCTCCTCTTCACTTTCTGCCATAAGGGTGGTGTCATCTGCATATCTGAGGCTTTCCACAGTTTATTGTGATCCACACAGTCAAAGGCCTTGGCATAGTCAATAAGCAGAAATAGATGTTTTTCTGAAACTCTCTTGCTTTTCCCATGATCCAGCAGATGTTGACAATTTGATCTCTCGTTCCTCTGCCTTTTCTAAAACCAGCTTGAACATCTGGAAGCCCACGGTTCACGTATTGCTGAAACCTGGCTTGGAGAATTTTGAGCATTACTTTACCAGCTTGTGAGATGAGTGCAACTGTGCGGTAGTTTGAGAATTCATTGGCATTGCCTTTCTTTGGGATTGGAATGAAAACTGACCTATTACAGTCCTGTGGCCACTGCTAGGTTTTCCAAATTTGGAGACATACTGAGAGCAGCACTTTCATAGCATCATCTTTCAGGATTTGAAACAGCTCAACTGGAATTCCATCACCTCCACTAGCTTTGTTCATAGTGATGCTTTCTAAGTACCACTTGATTTCACATTCCAGGATGTCTGGCTCTAGGTGAGTGACCACACCGTCGTGATTATCTTGGTTGTGAAGATGACCGGATCCTCATAACTAGGAGAAACATTTCTAAAATGAGTGCTTAATGGAATTGAACTCTACCTTTTCCAAAACCTTATATATTGACCTTCCTCTTTGGAGCAGTTTCTCAGAGCTATATGAGGTGCTGCCTCCCAGGCTGCAGTCCTTATTTTGCCCTAAACAAAAGTTTAACTCACAACTATCAAGTTGTGCATCTTTCTTAGCCAAAAGATCCCTGGGTAGCAATATGCCAGCAAATTTGGAAAACTCAGCAGTAGCTACAGGACTAGAAATGGTTAGTTTTCATCCCAATCTCAAAGAAAGGCAATGCCAAAGAATGCTCAAACTACCACACAATTGCACTCTTCTCACATGCTAGCAAAGTAATGCTAGCTTAAAATGCTACCTTAGGCTCAAAATTCTCCAAACCAGGCTTTAACAGTATATGAACCATGAACTTCCAGTTATTCAAGCTGGATTTAGAGAAGACAGAGGAACCAGAGATCAATTGCCAACATCTGTTGGATCATCGAAAAAGCAAGAGAGTTCCCAGAAAAACATCTACTTCTGCTTTATTGACTATGCCAAAGCCTTTGACTCTGTGTCTCACAATAAACTGTGGAAAATTCTGAAAGAGATGGGAGTACCAGACTACCTGACCTGCCTCTTGAGAAACCTATATGCAGGTCAGGAAGCAACAGTTAGAACTGGACATGGACCAACAGACATGCTCCAAATCAGGAAAGGAGTATGTCAAGGCTGTATATTGTCACCCTGCTTATTTAATTGATATGCAGAGTCCATCATGAGAAACGCTGGTCTGGATGAAGCACAAGCAGCAATCAAAATTGTCAGGTAAAATATCAATAGCCTCAGATATGCAGATGACACCACCTTTATGGCAGAAAGTGACAAAGAACTAATGAGCCTCTTGATGAGAATGAAAGAGGAGAGTGGAAAAGTTTGCTTAAAATTCAACATTCGTAAAACCAGGATCATGGCATCTGGTCCCATCACTTCATGGGAAATAGATGGGGAAACAGTGGAAACAGTGACAGACTTTATTTCTTGGGCTCCAAAATCACTGTAGATGGTGACTGCAGCCATGAAATTAAAAGATGCTTATTCCTTGGAAAAAAAGTTATGACCAACCTCGATAGCATATTAAAAAGCAGAGACAGTTTGCCAACAATGTTCTGTCTAGTCAAAGCAATGGCTTTTTTAGTAGTCATGTATGGATGTGAGAGTTGGACTAGAAAGAAAGTTGAGCACTGAAGAATTGACGATTTTGAACTGTGGTGTTGGAGAAGCCTCTTGAGAGTCTCTTAGACTGCAAGGAGTTCAAATCAGTCCATCCTAAAGGAAGTCAGTCCTGAATATTCATTGGAAGGACCGCTGTTGAAGCTGAAACTCCAATACTTTGGCCATCTGATGTGAAGAACTGACTCATTGGAAAAGATCCTGATCCTGGGAAAGAGAATGAGATGGTTGGATGGCATCACTGACTCAATGGACATGAGTTTGAGTAACTCCAGGAGTTAGTGATGGACAGGAAGGCCTGGCATGCTGCACTCTATAGGGTCGCAAAGAGTCGGTCATGACTGAGCAACTGAACTGACTGACTGACCCTGGGTAGAGAGGATCCCCTGGAGAAGGAAATGGCAACCCACTCCAGTATTCTTGCCTGGGAAATCGTATGAGAATCAGACATGACTTAGTGACTAAACAACAAAAAGGGCTATGAATATCAATTTACTTTTCTTTGTTTTGTGATTAAAATTTGTTTTAAATAGACCTGAAGGGTTTTTTCTTCTTTTCCTTTCTCTTTTTTTTTTTTAATTTCACAATTAAAACTTAAATCCTCTTTAGAGACTTCACACTTGAATTCCTCTCATCAAGTGGACAATTCATTAGTACCTACTAGCATATAAGAGTCTAGGAGGAGAGAAAAGGAGAAAAGGGATTCCAGAATGTAAGTATACTACTGCCGGGAGCCAGCGTGAGGAACTCTCCCCATGGCAAAGGTCATGAGGAAGGAGGCTGGCATATGCAAAAGCGGGATCCAGCCTCAGGAGTCCCCCTGGAAATTCTCGAGCACCTACCCCCAAAACCAGAGTCTGCCTACTTTACTGCTTTATGCTTTCACTTACATTTTTGACATTTCAGGAGGCTGTCCCCCATCACCTCTCTCTGGCAAAGAGTTAACTTACAGCTCCAGTTAATAAAATTCCTGGGTGTGACAAGAGTGTTTCAGTTCACAAACTCCTTTGGAAGTTCTGTAGCCTGCCTGACAGGTTCGTTGGCCACATGTGATTGTTCACAGCCTCCCAACCGTGAGAGGCATGAGATGCTTTAAACTTTCTAAATACAGATCCTTTTGAGAAGTTAGAAAATTATTAGTATAGTATAGTGGGTTGATTAGAAATTATACTGGTGAAGGGTTTTCATTTGTTGGGCCAATATTTGCTGCTAAATCTCCATATCCCCTGCCCTTATACACATTATAAATTCCTGGGTGTGACAAGAGTGTTTCAGTTCACAAACTCCTTTGGAAGTTCTGTAGCCTGCCTGACAGGTTCGTTGGCCACATGTGATTGTTCACAGCCTCCCAACCGTGAGAGGCATGAGATGCTTTAAACTTTCTAAATACAGATCCTTTTGAGAAGTTAGAAAATTATTAGTATAGTATAGTGGGTTGATTAGAAATTATACTGGTGAAGGGTTTTCATTTGTTGGGCCAATATTTGCTGCTAAATCTCCATATCCCCTGCCCTTATACACATTAATGAATATAACTAGCATATAGGAGAAATAAGTATGAACCTTTGATATTAATCATGTTAAATCTTAGGCTAAGTAACTTCCTTTTCTAATTGTAACCCACTGCACCTTCACCCGATAGGAATGTAGCTTTATCTGGTGCCTTTGGAGGGTGGGGCCTGGTTTAAGAAAAATCACTCCTGGAAAAATAAGTTTTCTGGTTGACTGACCATTATCAGAAAGAAAGGGTCATAAAATGTTAGCAGGCCTCATGGCCAGAAGATGATGTAAAGCCCCTAAGACCTTTGTATACATTTGTATAAAGCACCTGATTTTGATAAGGGTCAGGTCTGCTGACTCCGCGTGACTTTTGTATTCTAGATCTATGTGTAACAAAAAGTATATAAGCGGACCTGAAAAATAAAGAAACGGATCAGTTCCTGGAAAAACTGGTCTCCTCATGTTCATTCTCTCACTTTCTGGCTGAATTTCCATCTGGAGCATGGAGGCTCCTCAAGCCTGCTAATTTTGCTGGGGCTTCTAAGATCTGACCGGGGAGGCCTTAGTGTCTCCTCTCCCTCGGGAGAATGGAAAGATGCCTGTGGCCTACGTAGGCAGTGAAACTCCTTGTCTTGGAGTTTTATTGGTCTTCCACATAAACCAAGTTATTCAGCCCCTTTTCCCCACTGAATTTTCTCACTGAGCTATCCTTATTTAATCTCTCTTTATATCTTTAATTGATATTTAATTAAACTATNGGGTGGGAGGGGGGCTCAGGGTTGGGAATTCATGTACACCTGTGGTGGATTCATGTCAATGTAGGGCAAAACCAATACAGTACTGTAAAGTAAAAAAATAAAATAGAATAAAAATAAATAAATAAATAAAAGCAAGGAAAGGAAAAAAAAGAAATAATGGCTGAAAAGTTACCAAATTTATTGAAAAGCATTAATCTTCACATCCAGGTAGCTCAAACAAATTCCAAGTAAGATAAACACAATGAGATTCACAAATAGACATATTACAGTAAAAATGCTGAAAGACAGAAAATCCTAAAAGTAGAAGATGGAAAATAATTAATCACTTACAAGGAAACCCCAATATGATTAACAACTGACTTACAGTCAAAACAATGGATTCTAGGAAATAATATTTTAAATGTGCAAAAAAAAAATCTGTCAGCTAAGAGACCTGTATCCTGCAAAGCTATCTTTAAAAACTAGAGAGAGAAAAAATTTCCAGATATATAAAAAGTAAGAAAATGTGTTGCTAGCAGACATACCATATAATAAATGCTAAAAATAAAAATTCTCTAGGCTAAAAGCCCAAGACAGAAATTCAGAGCCATGCCAGGAAAAAAAAAAAAAAAATCATTAAAGGTAATCATGTAATTACAAAAGAAAGTAAAATGCATATTTTCTCTCTCTCTTGATTTAAAAATCAATTGTATAAAACAATATGTATATAATAGTATATCAATGCATACAGAAATAAAATGTATTTGCAATAAAAGTGGAGAAGGAAATGGCAACCCACTCCAGTACTCTGGCCTGGGAAATCCCATGGACAGAGGAGCCCAGTAGCCTACAGTCCATGTGGTCACAAAGAGTCGGATATGACTGAGTGACTTCACTTCCCTCACTTCCCTCACTTCATACTTTAACACTGGAGAAGGAAATGGCAACCCACTCCAGTATTCTTGCCTGGAGAATCCCATGGACAGAGGAGCATGGCAGGCCACGGTCCCTGAGGTCACAGAGTCGGACACAACTGAAGTGACTGAGCATGCATGCACGCTAATAAAAGCACAAAGGAGGTGAGTAAAAGCAAAGCTCTATTGGCCTAAAAATGACTCCAGATGTAAACCTAGATCCATGAAAAGAATAAAAAATTATAAATAAGGTTAATATAACAAAAGTTATAAATATATATCTGCTCTTTCTTCTCTCAGCTTCTTTAAAAGTTATAAAATTATATAAAATGAGAGTTATAAAAGTATACTGTTGGATTTGTAATATTTACAGAACATATGTCCAAAACAATATATATCATGTATTTGTTATACATGTACATAATAATACATAATATATTACAAAATAATATGTACATAATATAATACAAAATAATATGTACATAATATAATACAAAATAATACGTACAATTAAAAAAGGAAAACAGAATTGGCTCTATAGAAATAACATTTTTATATCTTACTAAAATTAAGTTTGTGGAAACATGAAATTAATTCTGATAAGTGCAGATGTATTTCCTAAGTACTAGAGCAACCTCCAAGGAAATAACTCAAAAATAGTGAAAAAAACCATGAAGTTTAAACGCTACATTAAAAAATATTCATTTAATGCAATAGAAAGCAGTAAAGGAAGAACAATGTAACAAAAAGATACAAGACATATAAAGAACAAAGTAAAATGGCAGACACAAATCCAACTACATCAATAATAACATTAAATGTGAATGGTATAACAACCCAAGAAAAAGGCAGAAACTGGCATACTAAATTAAAAAATAGGATCCAACTATATGCTTTCTTTAGGGGAGACACATTATATATTCAAGGCAAGGCAGGTTGCTCAGTTGTGTCTGACTCTTTGCGAGCCCATGGACTATCAGTTCAGTTCAGTTGCTCAGTTGTGTCCGACTCTTTGCGGCCCCATGAATCGCAGCACGCCAGGCCTCCCTGTCCGTCACCATCTCCCGGAGTTCACTCAGACTCACGCCCATCGAGTCAGTGACGCCATCCAGCCATCTCATCCTCCGTCATCCCCTTCTCCTCCTGCCCCCAATCCCTCCCAGCATCAAAGTCTTTTCCAATGAGTCAACTCTGCGTGAGGTGGCCAAAGTACTGGATTTCAGCTTTAGTATCATTCTTTGCAAAGAAGACCCAGGATTGATCTCCTTCAGAATGGACTGGTTGGATCTCCTTGCAGTCCAAGGGACTCTCAAGAGTCTTCTCCAACACCACAGTTCAAAAGCATCAATTACTCAGTGCTCAGCTTTCTTCACAGTACAACTCTCACATCCATACATGACCACTGGAAAAACCATAGCCTTGACTAGATGGACCTTTGTTGGCAAAGTAATGTCTCTGCTTTTTAATATAGAGTCCCTGGAATTCTCCAGGCCAAAATACTGGAGCAGGTAGCCTTTCCCTTCTCCAGGGGATCTTCCCAACCCAGGGATCAAAGCCAGGTCTCCCTCATTGCAGGTGGATTCTTTACCATCTGAGCCACAGTGAAAGCCAAAGAATACTGGAGTGGGTAGCCTGTCCTGTCTCCAGCAGATTTTCCCAACCCAAGAATCAAACCAGGGTCTCCTGTACTGCAAACAGATTCTTTACCAACTGAGCTATCAGGGAAGTCCCATTATATATTCAAAGATACAAATAAACTGAAAGGATGTAAAATAATATATCATGCAAATAGAAACAACAGGAAAACTGGGAAATTATACTAATAGACAAAAGATACTTTAAAACAAACAAACAAAAAACATTACCATCAACAAAGAGGGATATTGTATAAGAAGAAAAATCTATGAGGAATATATTACAAACATATATATGGGCTTCCCTGGTGGCTCAGATGGTAAAGTGTCTGCTAGTAATACGGGATACCCAGGTTCCATCCCTGGGTCGGAAAGATCCCTTGGAGAAGGAAATGGCAACCCACTCCAGTATACTTGCTTGGAGAATCCCATGGACAGAGGAGCCTGGTAGGCTACAGTCCTTGGGGTTGCAAAGAGTCGGACATGACTGAGCAACTTCACATTCTTTCTTTCATATGACCCTAGAAAAAAAAAAGAGTACCAAAATCATAAAGCAAATAAAGAAAGAGAGACAATTCAAAAAGAGTAGCCAGAAACATCAATATCCACTTAAATAATGATAGAACAAAATCAGAAGATCAAGGAAATAGAAGATTTGAACAATACTGTAAATCAATAATATCTAACATACATCTGTAGAACACTCCACCAAACTACAGCAGAATATACATTTTTCTTGGGTGGACATGGAACATTTTCCCAGATAGGCTATATGTTAGGCCATAAAACAAACCTTGAAAATTTAAAAGTGAAAATAGTATTAATATGTTATCTGAACATAATGGAATGAAATTATAAATCAAAATAGAAAAATCCTGGAAACTCACAAATATGTGAAAACTAACAAACTCCAAACCATTGACGGTTCAAGGATGGATTCAAAGAGCAAACAGAAAATACTTTGGGATGAAGGAAAATGGAGATACAACATACTAAAACTTGTGGGATACAGATAAACCAGTGCTTAAAGAGAAATTTGCAGCTGCAAGTACCTAAATTAAAAAACAAGAAAGATCTAAAATCAATAACTTCAACTTCTACCTCATGATACTGAAAAAGATGAGCAAACCATACCCAAAGCAAGCAGAAAGAAGGAAATAATAAAAGATTAGTGTGAAGACTAATGAAATAGGGAGTAGAAAAATAACAGAGAAAATCAATAACATGACAAAATAGTTCTTTGAAAAGACAAACACAATTGACAAATTTTTAACTAGATTAATTGAGAAAAAAGAAAGACTCAATTACTAGATTCAGAAATGAAAGAAAGGGCATTACTATTGAACACACAGTAATAGAAAGGCATATAAAGGAATCAACAACTGTATGCCAATAAATTAGACAATTTATATGAAATGGAAAAACTCCTAGAAAGACAGAAACTACTGAAATTGACTCAAGAAGAAATATAAAATCTGAATATACCTACAGCAAGAAAAGAGATTAATAATCAAAACCTACGCACAAAGAAAAGCCAAGCCCCAGGCAACTTCACTGGTGAATTCTTCGAAACACTCAAAGAAGAATTAACATCAATTTTTCAAAAAGTACAAGATAAGGGAACATTTCCAACTTACTCTATGAAGCAAATATTACTATGAAACAAAAACTAGACAGAAATATCACAGAAAAGACAACTACACATCAGTATCTCTTATGAATCAGTTCAGTTCAGTTCAGTCGACACGCAAAAATTCTCAAAAAACTACTGGCAAACAAAATCCAGCATCATATGAAATGAATCATAAGCCATGACCAATTGGGACCTATCCCAGGATGCAAAGTTGGTTTAACATCTGAAAATCAATTTGTATAACACACCATTATCAGTAGGATGAAAAACAAAAACCACTTAATCATCTCAATAGATGATATAAAAACATTTGACAAAATCAAGAACCCATTTATGATAAAAAAAAAATTTAATAAACTAGGAATTGAAGGAAACTCTTGGCTTGAACAAAGTGATCTACAAAAACCCATTTTGTTCTTGTTGTTTCGTCGCTCAGTCATGTTCAACTCGTTGCGACCCCATGGACTGTAGCCCACAAAGCTCCTCTGTTCATGGGATTTCCCAGGCAAGAATACTGGAGTGAGTTGCCATTTCCTTCTCCAGGAGAGCTTCCTGATCCAGGGCTCAAACCTGCCCATGGCAAACATCATATTTAATGATAAAAAACTGAATGCTTTCTTCTGAAGTTCTGGAACAGGACAAGGATGTCCACTTTTGCCACTTCTGTTCAACATTATACTGGAAGTCCAAACCAAGGTAATTAGGCAAGTAAAAGATATAAAAGGCATCTAAACTAGAAAAGAAAATGTTAAACTATCTTTATTTGCAAATGACATGAACCTGTATAAAGAAAATCCTAAAGAATCCACTAAAAATTATTTGAATAATAAATTCATTAAGGTTATAAAATACAAGATCAATATACAAAAATCAATTGTGCTTCTAAAAACCTGTAATGAACAATCCAAATATGAAATTTGAAAGAATTTCATTTACTAAGCATCAAAAAGAATATTCTGGAATAAACTTAACAAAATTACAAAATTTATATTCTGAAAATTATGAATCATTGTTAAGAAAATGTAAATAAATTGAAATATCCCAGGTTCAGGGATCAGAAGACTTAACACTGTTATGAAGCCAATTTGTTGTTGTTCAGTGGCTAAGTCATGTCTGACTCTTCATGACCCCATGAACTGCAGAGCACCAGGCTTCCCTGTCCTTCACTATTTCCCTGAGTTTGCTCCAACTCATGTCCATTGAGACAGTGATGCCATCCAACCATCTCATCCTCTGTTGCCCCCTTCTCCTCCTGCCCTCAATTTTTCTCAGCATCGGGGTCTTTTTCAGTGAGTCAGCCCTCACCAGGTAGCCAAAGTATTAGAGCTTCAGCTTGACCATTAGTCCTTCCAATAAATATTCAGGGTTGATTTCCTTTAGGGTTGACTAGTTTGATCTCCTTGCTGTCCAAGGGCCTGTCAAGAATATTCTCCAACACCACAGTTCAAAAGCATCAATTCTTTGGTACTCGGCCTTCTTTATGATCCAATTCTCACATCTGTATATGATTACTGGAAAAACCATACCTTTGACTATATGGACCTCTGTCAACAAAGTGATGTCTTTGTTTTATAATACACTGTCTAGATTTGCCATAGCTTTTCTTCCAAGGATCAAGCGTCTTTTACTTTCATGGCTGCAGTAACTATCCACAGTGATTTTGGAACCCAAGAAAATAAAACCTGTCGATGCCTCTACTTTTCCCCCTCTATTTGCCATGAAGTGATGGGACAGGATGACATGATCTTAGTTTTCTGGATGTTGAGTTTTAATTCAGCTTTTTTACTCTCCTCTTTCACCCTCACCAAGAGGCTCTTTAGTTTCTCTCTGCTTTATGCCATTAGGGTGGTGTCATCTTCATACCTGAGGTTATTGATATTTCCCCCAGCAATCTTGATTCCAGCTTGTGATTCATCCAGCCCAGCATTTTGCACGATGTTTGCATATAAGTTAAATAAATAGGATAACAATATACAGCCTTGATGTACTCCTATCCCAATTTGGAACCAGTTCATTGTTTGATGTCCAGTTCTAACTGTGCTTCTTACCCCGCATACAAATTTCTCAGGAGACAGGTAAGGTGGTCTGGTATTTCCATTTCTTGAACAATTATCCATAATTTGTTGTGATCCACACAGTTAAAGGCTTTAGTATAGTTAATTAGCAGATTTTTTTTTGGAATTCCCTTCCTTTTTCTATGATCTAGCAGATGTTGGCAATTTGTTCTCTAGTTCCTCTGCCCTTTCTAAATCCAGCTTGTACATCTGCAGATTCTTGGTTCATGTACTGTTGAAGCCTAGCTTGAAGGATTTTGAGCATAATCTTGCTAGCATGTAAAATGAGTACAACTGTACAGTAATTTAAACTTTCTTTGGCATTGCCTTTCTTTGGAATTGGGATGAAAGCTGATCTTTCATTCTGTGAAAGAGTCCTGTGGCCACTCTTGAGTTTTCCAAGTTTGCTGGCATATTGAGTGCAGTACTTTAACAGCATCATCTTTTAGGATTTGAAATAGCTCAACTGGGATTCCATAACCTCCACTAGCTTTGCTTGTAGTGATGATTCTAAGGTCCACTTGACTTTGCATTCCAGATGTCTGGCTCTAGGTGAGTGATCACTCTATCGTGATTATCTGGGTCATTAAGATTTCCTTTGTATAATTCTTCTGTGTATTCTTGCCACCTCTTCTTAATCTCTTGGGCTACCCATTTCCATCCTTTACCATGCCCATCTTTGCATGAAATGTTCCCTTGGAATCTCTAATTTTCTTGCAGAAATCTCTATAGTGTTTCTCATTCTATTGTTTTCTTGTATTTCTTTGTATTGATCATTTAGGAAGCCTTTCTCATCTCTCCTTGGTGTTCTTTGGAACTCTGCATTCAGATGCTTATATCTTTCCTTAACTTCTTTGCCTTTAGCTTCTCTTCTTTTATCAGCTATTCATAAGGCCTCCTCAGACAACCATTTTGTCTTTTTGCCATTTCTTTTTCTTGAGGATGGGTCTTGATCACCACCTCTTGTACAATGTCACAAACCTCCATCCATAATTCATCAGGGACTTGCCTATCAGATCTAATCCCTTGAATCCATTTGTCACTTCCACTGTATAATCCTAAGGGATTTTATTTAGGTCATACCTGAATGGCCTAGTAGTTTTCCCTACTTTTTTCAATTTAAGTCTGAATTTTACAATAAGGAGTTCATGATCTGAGCCACAGTCAGCTCCCGGTCTTGTTTTTGCTGACTGTATAGAATCATAATGTTTATCATTACCTAAAATTTTACTTAGTAATTGGTTTATTGTATTTCCTTATACACATAAAAATATTTCCCATTGATTCTAACTTCAGAGTCTAAAACTTTGCATCTTAAATGTGGTAAGGATAGTGCCAATCAGTGTGTGGTGTTACCAGTCATCTATGAGCTAAATAGAGAAGCTGTATGCTAATTTTATGTTTGCTGAATCTAATAATTTAAAAACTAGACTTATACATTTTGTATATCTTTGGCTTATTTTACTTTTCCAGTAATTCATTTTTACAGGTTTTTTTCCCCCAAGTATCAGGCCGTGATAGATTTAACATTTTTAAAAACAGAGCTGTCCTTCACCTCAGATGGTTTGAGAAACACTGGCTTGGGTGACCACTGAAATTTTTTGCTCCTCTTTCCTAATGAAATGTTAATGCTTGTTAATGTATATCCACAAAGCCAGGGATATATTTTCCAGTCCCTCTGCCTGGGAGTAAGGGAGGGCATTTGTCACAAGAAAATGTGAGTAGAAGCAATGCATGTCACTCTTGAAATGACAAATAAAGGGCTATGCCTTCCCCACCATCTCTTTTTCCATAGCTAGCTAAATGAAGAGGACTTTGCAGAATATAAAAAAGTGAGTCACAAAATGAAAACAGCCATTTTCCCAAAAAAAGCCCATAGAAGAGCACCAGACCAAGAACAACTGCACAGACTATGAAATAGAAAAATGAGTTTCTATTACATTAACTTCAGGACTTACTGGTTACAACTTTTACCATTACATTAACTAATATGTTGCTCAATAAATGTCTGCTGAATGAATAAATGAAAGTAAACCTATCATGAGAACTGTGCCACTATAGTTGACAATAATATTACTGTACTACTGCTGTACTATACTGTACTATTAGCCAACTTGCCAGTTCATGAGAACTTAAAGAACTTGTGCCAGAATAGAAACTATGAAACTTTTAGGGAGAAAAAAAGTAATGAACTAGTCTATAGGCTTATTATCATTGCTATCGGGAAAAAAATAGTTTATGTACCAGCAAGGGTCTATGGGCTTTTAGAAAGCATTGCATTAGAGAACATTTTTTAAAGTATTGAAAGAATCTAAAATTATGTTTGAAACCACAAAAACAGTATTTGTAAAATCCATTCAACCTAATCTCCTACTTTGGATTTACTTCTAAATTGTTTATTATCTGGTTAAGTATAATTGTTAATTATGTATATTTAAAATAGAATATATATACATACATTCATCATGCATCCATCTGGCTGCATGTCTAATCTATCCATTCAAACTTAAAATGATCTGAAGAGGAGTACGGCTCAATGGATTAAATACAGGCCAGACGGTAATCAACTGCTTTATCTGAATAACACACACATACCTAAAACACACAAACATGTGGATAGTGCTTCAGAAGGTACTAAGTACTTTCTAAATATACTCTTCATGTTTGTAGTTTAATCCTCATTATAATCCCATGGGATATTTAAAATTACTATTACTTTCATGTTACAAGTCAAAAAAACTGAGAATATCTCTAAGCTCTGACAGCTCAGCATTACAGAATCTGCCTGCAATGCAGAAGACACAGAAGACACGGGTTTGATCCCTAGGTTGCGAAAATCCCCTGGAGGAGGAAATGGCAACCCACTTGAGTATTCTTGCCTGAAAAATCCCATGCACAGACCAACCCAGACAACTACAGTCCAAAGGGTCACAAAAACTTGGATACAACAGAATACAGTACAGTACAGTACAGTACCAAAGCAAAGTGAAATGAAGAGATAATACAGGTAAGTTATCAGCAAGTTCAGCTCTCAACACCTGCTATTAAAGAAGGGAAAAATTGGGGGGGGAGGGGTGGTATTATTCAGTAAATTCACCTTCACTCCTGCTCTTTAAATGATTTCTTCACTTTATTAATGTTAACACAGTCCTAATACTGTGGCAAATAAGAGAAACAGAGAATCAGATTTACACCACTATCATGTATAAACAATTATACATAACAATATGTACAAAATGTGATGGCTCACACCCAGAATCTTGGTTTGCAAAAATAATTTGAATAAAGAAGAGTTTATTTTTAAGGGTCTACTATTCTTGGGTATTAAGCCATGCTGTGATGCAAACAGACTGACCAGGACTCAGTATTTGTTGCACCATTTTAATCCTTTGAAGTGTTTTTTTTTTTAAGTTCTTTTGCTTTTCAGCCTGTAAACTTATGATCTGCCGAAGTCTTGTAGCCAGGTTTCCAGAGAAAGCATGCCAAAGGTGAACCCACTCAGCAGTTTCTAAGCCATCTGCACCACATACTTGCCAGCTTTGAGCCTCAAAATTTCAAAAAGTTATGCAATCTCTGGTTAAACTTTTTTAAATACATATTTTATGACTTAAAAGGCTCACACCTCTGCCTCCTTCCATCCCTGACATTCCAAAGATCTGGGAGGATCTGTTCATTCAGATAAGCCCCTGAACACACAGATGATCCCTGGAAACTGGTCTACATTCAGATGTGCCAAGGTCTCCTCACCATGAATCTACTTCCTTAGGCGCAATGACTGTCTTCAAATAGACATACTAGAGATTTCTCCAGGGCCTGTCCTCTGGACCACACTTTTTCAGTATAAGGATAAGTAAAGGAAGGAGATAGCATCTAACTGATTCTTTTCAGTTACTCATTCACCATCTAATATGTACAAGGCATGTTTATGCCTTCCATAAATTGAAACCCAATGAGAGAGCTAAACTAGGTACCCAAATAACTACAGTACGACACAACACAATGCCTGTTAGGGGCCCTGAGAGTAGCCCTAATCAAATGCTTGAAGACAGGAAAACAAAGAAAAATTCTGAATAAGTGGCCATAAAAGGTTTTATGAAAGAAAGAGTAGCCTCTGAGTTGGATTTGAAGGAAAAACAAGATTTCATCAAGGACAGATGAGAGGAAGTGACAGTCCAGATGACATGAGTCAGAAGTAAGCAAGAGAAAGACGAGTTTAAAAAATGAAGGGGTATGGAGGTGTCATTTGGTTGGAACATAGGAAGTATAATTTGAAAGCAAATTTTAAAAGATCCTGAACAACCAGATAAATTGCCATGATTTTATTCAGTAGTCAATGGGAGAATCATTACAAAAGTTTAAACAGAGAAGTGATTTGAGCCAACAATAATCCAAGAAGCTTGCTCTGGTGGTGGGGTATAGAATGGCCTTTAATTTTGAAAGGTTAAAAGTTTGTGGATGACTTTGGGAGTCTTTTATAATAGACTAAGATGAAGCAATAAGACTTACAGTGAGGTAGTGGCCAAGAAAATGGAAAAGAAGAGAAGAAATAACAAACATAACTTGGTAGGGAAAGGGGGAAAAATGAAAAGATAACTCCCAGGTCTTGAGTCAGTGCCCGGAAAAATTTATGTTGTGGACAAAAATGTTTGGACTCAAATTTACACAAAGATTCAGAGATTTTAAAAATTTATTTCAAGACTGTGATGCTATCCATTTAGAAAAGGAAAAAAAGACCATAATTTCGCAGGATCACCCTGGACAGCTGGTTGCTCTTGGCACATTCCTTCATAAGGCTTCTTTCTCCATGGTATTAGCCTGTTTTGGAAGATGGACTTGAGTGTTATACAGGCGATGAAGAGTTCTCAGTATGATCAATCTAATGCCGGCATTCTCAGACAGTGTTTAAAGATACATATGCTGCTGCTGCTAAGTCACTTCAGTCGTGTCCGACTCTATGCGACCCCATAGACAGCAGCCCACCAGGCTCCCCCATCCCTGGGATTCTCCAGGCAAGAACACTGGAGTGGGTTGCCATTTCCTCCAATGTATGAAAGTGAAAAGTGAAAGTGAAGTTGCTCAGTCGTGTCCGACTCTAGTGACCCCATGGACTGCAGCCCACCAGGCTCCTCCGTCCATGGGATTTTCCAGGCAAGAGTACTGGAGTGGGGTGCCATTGCCTTCTCCAAAGATACATATGGACCGTTTCAATCCACTTTCTGGAGTAGACAAGTAGACATGCCCTTTGATGGGGATGGCGGAGAGAAACATTCCTTTAAGAATACTAGAGAACCATGATCTCTTCTGATGGCATCCATTATGACAGCACT